>CM060957.1:138806293-138993793 GCA_030765055.1 Mantis religiosa
AATAATAATAATAATAATAATAATAATAATAATAATAATAATAATAATAATAATAATAATAATAATAATAATAATAATTTAATGGAATATTAACAATATATCAGCTCAAGTTCTACACACAAGTTAACGATTTTGACTTGACACTTCAACGGTAATACTTCAACAAAACAATACACCTCCACTCTGAAAATGA
The DNA here is from genome assembly GCA_030765055.1 of Mantis religiosa. Lineage (NCBI taxonomy): Eukaryota > Metazoa > Arthropoda > Insecta > Mantodea > Mantidae > Mantis > Mantis religiosa. The sequence continues at coordinate 138,806,487 of CM060957.1, forward strand.
AGTAAACAGTAACTCTGTTTCAAACTGCGTGACTTCTTTTTTATAACAGGTGCACTATTTATTTATGCTTGAGATATTGTGGGGAAAGAATGGTGCTGTTTTTCAGACTTATCTATGTTGAAGGAAGATGTTGGGTAACCATAACCATCTGAAGATGAAGCGTGCATCGCTTGTGTTCTAAGTATCGTAGAGACAGGATTTTTAGACGGTCATGAACAGAAAATAAAATTCCTTCTTATTATAAGATTGGCATCCGTAATTTACAAAAATTTATCCATAACATTTAACCGTAACCATGTTAAGATAAAACGTACATCGCTCGTGTTGTAACTATCGCAGAGAAAGTATTTTTGTACGGTAATGATCAGAAGACAAATTCTTTCTTAATATAATATTGCAAAATTTACAAAAAATTATCCGTAACATTTAACCATAACCACGTGAAGATGAACCGTGCATCGGTCGTGCTCTAAGTATCGTAGAGACATGATTTGTGTACGGTCATGATCAGAAAATAAAATTCTTTCTTATTATAATATTGGTATCCGTAATGTACAACAATTTATTCGTAACATTTAACCATAACCACCTGAAGATGAAACGTGCATCGGTCGTGTTCTAAGTATCGTAGAGACATGATTTGTGTACGTTCATGATCAGAAAATATAATTCTTTTTTATTATAATATTGGTATCCGTAATGTACAACAATTTATTCGTAACATTTAACCATAACCACCTGAAGATGAAACGTGCATCGGTAGTGTTATAAGTATCGTAGAGATATGATTTTTGTACGGTCATGATCAGAAAACTAATTCTTTCTTATTATAATGTTTACAAATTTACAAAAATTATCCGTAACATTTATGCATAACCACGTGAAGATGAAACACGCATCGATGTACGTATTCTAAGTATCGTAGATAGAGTATTCTTTTAACAGTTATGATTTTAAAATAAAAATTTTTCTAATTATAATATTGGCAAATTTACAAAAAAAAAATTATCCGTAACATTTATCCATAGCCATGTGAAGAGGAAAAGTGCATGAATCTACGTGTCCTAAGTATCGTATAGACAGATGATCGGTTATGATCTTAAAATAATATTCTTTCTTATTGTATTGTCACCCAGTTATCGGGAAGCACCACAGACAACAGCTGAGAAGGCGCCGGAGGCCACGCCACGCCCACTCATCTGTCTCCTGTCACTAACTGAGGGGTGATTTGCGGTAGTGTCACCGGTCCCTCGTTGTTTCTCTCCCCTTCTCCGGTGGTCTGGAACGTTCGGTGATTAGAGACTTCTAGAAAAACACTGACATTCCTATAAAAGGGTTTCAGAGAGACAGTTAGTTAGTGTTTGACGTGCTAGTGAAGTAGCGCCGTGTACGTGCATCGGAACGATAACGGACGAACTGGTGAATCGTAATTGTGTGCATTACGTAATTTTGTGTAATTGGCAAGTGTTTAACTGTAAGTCGGTGGAAATAAAGAACATTTTTGAGTGGTGAAATTGGACTTTTCATTTCACGAACCCACAAAGTCACACTGGTGTCAGGAAGCGGGAAGATAACATCACCGAACACTACAGCCATGGAATCCGCATTGGAAATGCTTTTGGCGAAGATGAACGATTTAACAGAGAAAACAGAAGCGGCAAACAACAACCTCACCGCCGAGTTGAAACAAATGAAGACGGCCAACGACAACATCACCGCGGAACTGAAACAAATGAAGACGGCCAACGACAACATCACCGAGAAGATGGAAGAAATGAAGGCCGAGTTAACCACAGAAATGGGAGCAGCGAACGGCAGTCTGGCCACGGAAATGAAGGCGGCGAACGAGGCTCTCGCCGCAAAGTTCGAAGAACAGTTGGCCGGCGTAAAAGAGGACGTCACAGAGTTAGGCGAGCGCGTCGAAGACCTGGCGAGCCGCGTTAATGAGCTGGAAGGAAAAGCCGACAGCAGCGTGAAGTCCCTGAACGCCATGGTGGAGGACGTCGTCGGCAGGAAGCTGAAGGATTTAAAGACCGACGCGCCGGGACGCGACACAACATCTGCGCGCGTCAAACCTCCCAAGTATGACGGCGCGTCAACGTTTGAGGTCTTCCGCCGCCTGTTCGACACAGTGGCCAGGCACAACGGATGGTCACTGGAGGAGGAGGCCACACAGTTAATAGCCAGCCTCCAGGGAAGAGCCGCGGAAGTCCTAAACGCGGTGCAGACGACGGCGGCGCCCAAGGACATCTGGGAAGCCCTGGAGAATCGCTTCGGGAACCACCGCTTAGCCGCAGCATACCGCAGCCAGCTAAAGGCAAGGTCACAGCAGCCGGGGGAGACGCTGCAGGAGTTCGCCATTGCGATCGAGCAGCTGGCTAGCAAGGCCTTGGTTGACCTGCCACTGGAGTTCGTATCCCGGGAAGCCGCCTACAATTTTGTCGACGGGGTACGGGACACGGAGATTCGTCAGCGCCTAATGCTCGGGGAATATAAAACAATCCACGAGGCGCTGACAGCGGCATTAAGGATGGAGGCGGCCAAAATAACATCCATCCCGACGTCGAGAACGAGGAGTGTCCGCTACGCCGGAGACAGAAGACCAGCTGAGGGACGCCGGCGAACACCTAGTGGCCTGTGTTGGGGGTGTGGACAGCCCGGACACCTGCAGAGAGACTGCCCACACCAGGAAGAGCAGCCGGAAAACGAGTAAGGGCCGTCGTGGAGAGGGGCACGTCGGCGCCATCACCACCATCCCCTCGAGTGACACTGCGCGCCGTCAGCCGGCGTATGGATGACAGCCTCATCGCGGACGGTTGGATAAGAGGAAAGCCGTGCCGCGTGCTGGTGGACACCGGGGCGGCCGTGACCATCATCAGACCTGACGTGGCGAAGGGTTTGCCAACAAGGAAGCCAAGCCGGCCATACCAGCTTGTCACGGCATCGGGCGACACCTTGCCTGTGGAGAGGGAGGCCCTGCTGGAGCTGAATTTGGGACGGAGTGCCGTGCGTCTGTGGGTGTTCGTCGCGAAGGTGGCTGAGGAGGTGATTCTGGGACTGGATGCCCTCAGGAGCCACGAGGCGACGGTCGACGTCGGCAAGAAGGTCCTGCGGCTTAACGGAGAAGAGGTTATACTCCGTCAACCTGAAGAGCGCCTTGGAATTTGCAGGGTCGTCTTGGACGAAGACGTGGTTGTCCCCGCGAGGAGCGAGGTGGTGGTGACGGCGCGACTGGAGGGCCAGAGAACCAGGAACATGATGCTGGACCAGAAGACGCCTGTAAACGGACTGTGTGTAGCCAGGGCATTGCTGCCGTGCCGAGAGGAGGTGCCCGTGAGACTGCTAAATCCTACGGACGCCGATCACGACGTCCAGCCCGGGACGGATTTGGGAATGTGCGAGCCCGTGGTGAGCGTAACAGCTATCGACGAGACACAGGAGCCGGCGCCGAAGCAACACCTGGGGCCCCGGCTAGAAGGCTTGGTGGAGAGGGCGGCCGACCACCTGACCACAGAACAGCTGGAGAAGGTTCGACAACTGCTAAGGCGGTATCAGCGCGTCTTCAGCCAAGGTGATAGTGACTACGGCCGCACGGACAAAGTGCTTCACCGCATCGACACCGGGGACGCCCGGCCTATTCGGCAACCACATAGACGCGTTCCGCTGGCGAAGCAAGGGGCGGTACGAGACATGCTGGAGGACATGAGATCCAGGGGAGTGATTGAAGAGTCTGACAGCCCTTGGTGTTCCCCTGTAGTTTTGGTGACAAAGAAGAACGGCGAGCTGCGCTTCTGCGTAGACTACAGAAAGTTGAACGCCGTCACCCGGAAGGACTGTTTTCCCTTACCCCGGATTGACGACACCCTGGACACGCTAGCTGGTGCACAGTGGTTCTCGACCCTGGACCTGAAGTCGGGCTACTGGCAGGTAGCTCTAGACCCGAGAGACAAGGAGAAGACTGCATTCTCGACGGGCCAAGGGCTCTGGCAGTTCACGGTTATGCCCTTTGGCCTCTGCAACGCACCAGCTACCTTCCAGCGCCTTATGGAGTCAGTGATGAGAGGGCTGACTTACGATGCCTGCCTGCTATACCTGGACGACATCATCATCGTCGGGAAGACTTTTGAAGATCACCTCGAGAACCTGAGTAAGGTGCTACAGAGACTGCAAGCGACCAACTTGAAGCTGAACGCGAAGAAGTGCCAGCTCTTCCGCAAGGAAGTTAACTACTTGGGCCACATAGTCTCGGCAACCGGAGTGGCCACAGACCCGGAGAAGACACAGGCTGTGAGAGATTGGCCTCGCCCAAAGGATAGGAAAGAGTTGCGCAGTTTCCTGGGGCTGTGCAGTTATTACCGCCGCTTCATAAAGGGGTTCTCCAACATCGCAAAACCCCTCACCCGCCTGACGGAGGAACACCGGCCTTATGTGTGGACAGAGGACGCCGAAAATGCTTTCCAGCACCTAAAGGAGACCCTGTGCAGTGCTCCAATTTTGGGTTTCCCACAACCGGGTGGCGCCTTCATTGTGGACACCGACGCCAGCGACCATTGCATTGGAGGCGTCCTGTCGCAGATCCAGGACGGCCATGAGCGGGTGATAGCCTATTTCAGCAAGACGCTATCCAAGGCAGAGAAGAACTACTGCGTCACCCGACGGGAGTTACTGGCGGTAGTAAAGACATTGGAGCACTTCCACAAGTACCTGTACGGTCAGCCATTCCACCTGAGGACTGACCATTCCGCCCTAACCTGGCTATTGAGCTTTGAGAACCTGGAAGGCCAGACAGCACGTTGGGTCCAGAGGCTACAGGAGTACGACTTCACCTCGGAACATCGTAGAGGGAAGAGCCACGGTAACGCTGACGCCATGTCCCGAAGACCCTGTCCGGAAGAGTGCGGCCAGTGTACAAGAGTGGAGGAGAAGGAGCGTGCCGCAGCAGTCCGAGTAGTCACGGCAGTGCCTGCGGATGGCTGGGATAGCGCAGGCCTGAGGAGGGAGCAGCTGGCGGACGCAGACTTGGGGCCACTCTTGAGGGAAGTGGAGGCAGGGACGAGACCAACCTGGGAGGACATCGCACCGAGGAGCGCCACCTACAAGTCGTATTGGGCCCAATGGGACTCGTTGAAGACCAAAGAGGGCGTGCTGTTCCGGGTATGGGAGTCACCCGATGGGAAGACGCACAGAGAACAGTTAGTACTTCCCCGGAGTAAGGTCCCGGAAGTCTTGGAGGAAGTGCACGCTGGTACTTCGGGAGGACACCTGGGAGCGAACCGAACGATCGACAAACTTCGGCAGCGATACTACTGGCTGAGACTCCGAGCAGATGCCGAGAGATGGTGCCGTCAGTGTCACGTGTGCGCGGCGAGTCGTGGCCCCCAGACTAGGAGCCGGGGTCGCATGCAGCAGTACAACGTCGGAGCCCCATTCGAACGGATCGCCGTTGACATTGCTGGACCGTTCCCAGTTTCCGACCGAGGCAACAAGTACCTAATGGTGGTCGTGGACTACTTCACCAAGTGGCCTGAGGTGTATGCCATCCCAAACCAAGAGGCAAAGACAATCACAGACTGCCTCGTGGAGCAAGTGTTCTGCCGATTTGGGATGCCGTTAGAGCTACACAGTGACCAGGGTACCAACTTTGAGTCCAACCTAATGAAGGAGGCACTACAAAGGCTTGGGGTGAACAAGACCCGCACGACACCTCTACATCCCCAGTCGGATGGCATGGTCGAAAGGTACATCAAAACCTTAGAGGAACACCTGAGGAAGGTCGTGGCCAGCCATCAGCGAGACTGGGACGTCAAGGTGCCACTGTTCTTGCTGGCCTACCGCTCATCTACACACGACACAACTGGGATGACGCCAGCCAGCTTAATGTTCGGCCGAGAGTTACGCCTCCCTTGTGACCTGGCTTTCGGAAGCCCTCCGGAAGCGAAACAGCCAGCGATCGAGTATGTGGAGAACTTGGTGGACCATCTCCACGACATGCACGAGATGGCTCGCCAGAACATCCAGAAGGCGAGCGACCGCATGAAGACCAGGTATGACAGGCAAGCCAACAGTCAAGGGTTCCAGCAAGGTGACCTAGTCTGGTTGTACCGTCCTACCCGGACCAAGGGACGGTGCCCGAAGCTCCAGCAGCCATGGCAAGGACCGTACCGGGTGGTGAAGAGGATTAACGACGTGGTCTACCGCATCCAGAAGGTTCCCCGAGGGAAGATGTTGGTGGTACACCTGGATCGTCTAGCCCGCTATGATGGTGCTGTTCGGGACGACCAGCTTTGAGGAGGGAGCAGTGTCACCCAGTTATCGGGAAGCACCACAGACAACAGCTGAGAAGGGGCCGGAGGCCACGCCACGCCCACTCATCTGTCTCCTGTCACTAACTGAGGGGTGATTTGCGGTAGTGTCACCGGTCCCTCGTTGTTTCTCTCCCCTTCTCCGGTGGTCTGGAACGTTCGGTGATTAGAGACTTCTAGAAAAACACTGACATTCCTATAAAAGGGTTTCAGAGAGACAGTTAGTTAGTGTTTGACGTGCTAGTGAAGTAGCGCCGTGTACGTGCATCGGAACGATAACGGACGAACTGGTGAATCGTAATTGTGTGCATTACGTAATTTTGTGTAATTGGCAAGTGTTTAACTGTAAGTCGGTGGAAATAAAGAACATTTTTGAGTGGTGAAATTGGACTTTTCATTTCACGAACCCACAAAGTCACAGTATTATTGGCAAATTTGCAAAAAATTATCCGTAACATTTAACCATAACCACGTGAAGATGAATCGTGCATCGCTCATGCTCTGAGTGTCGTAGAGACAGGATTTTTGTACGGTCATGATCAGAAAATAAGATTCTTTCTTATTATACGATTGGTGTCATGTCATTTTCAAATATTTATCCAAATGTGTAATTAATAAATATAATGTTTTCAGTTCAGTTCGTCGGGGATGTGCGCACCACATTCGGCAGCGCTGGTTAGAGGCGCGAGGTTGCGATTCACTGGTGTCTGCAGTACGACTCGCTCCATAAACTTTTGCTAAGATCATAGCAGGTGTAAAAGATGGCTCCAAACAATTTATACAGCTAGGTTAAGAAAGTATATATGTAATTTATATACAATATTGTATATAGCAAGTTGGCTACTTGTGCTAGATCATATTTTTTCTTTACGCATAAAAAACATGTTGATTAAATTTGGCCTGAGAAACTTAAGTATGCTCAGTTTCAAAACTGGTAAACATTTTTCATGTTCTATTCTTATAATTAAAACTAAGCACTTTCTTATTGATTTAAAATTAATTATAAGAAATTACGTAAACACATTATTTAAAAAATAACTGGGAGAATTATAAATGATACATAATTAAACAATGGAATACAAAATCATTTAATATTTGCGAGGCAGCGTTGATATCCGGTGCACCCCTGTGAGATTGTCGTTCCTTAGAGGGAAAGATTTAGCCAAATAAAACCTGCTCCTGGAAGCAACTCATGCATGGCAAATAGCAATTCGCCAGATAAATCCTGGGACTGGAAAGAAAATCCCTACCCATCTTATTAATTCAACTTGAGAATAAAGTGAACAAAACCGAGTTACGGTTCACTGGTCTGGACGTGGATTTGAAACTCCAGCACAGAAACATCGCCCAAGTAAATATATTTTTCGTCCTTAGCTTTGTCCACTATTTCTCTGCCAATGTCGCTTAATCTTGTCACGGGGTATAAACTCTATTTCAGCGAAACTCAAGCAATTGATGTACGAATTTTGAGTAGATATAAAGTGGAATTAAGAATCTGTTCTTAATGCTTCGTTAAACCAAGTGGTTAACACTTAAAATGTATAACCATGTGGTGTCCTAATTTAATTCGTTAATTAATGGAAGAATGTTTCAACCTCTAAAAATTATTTTCAGGGGATTACCAGCTTCTTTGTACTATTTACGCCCCTAAAGACTTAAAAGTAATGTCCTCTGCTCATTAGTCCTTCAGATAGCACGCTATCTCTGTATCATTGCATACGGTGATGCCTACTATTAGGCACTGACAAGCAATTAACTAATTTGTAAAGTGTAGATCATTAGATTCTATGGTCTTGAGCCTTCGTTCAGAGAGGTTTATTATCCCACGATGGTATCTTTGTGATGCGAAGGATTCAGTAATATTCACTTGCACTGCTTCATAGTTGTCACAATTTCTTCCACGTAGAAAATGGGCCACTGATCGAAAAATATAATAATTTGGCGGTGCAAGATCAGGGCTGTATGCTGGGTGTGGTAGCAGCACTATTCTTCCCAATCCCTGAATTCTGTCCATGGTTGTTCGTGCTGAATGGGGTCTTATTACAATAGAACTCTATTTCGTTAAAATAATGCTTGGTAACTCCGTCTCCAAATTTTATCTCTGTCCCAGGTGTTGAAAATAAAACTCCGCATCAAACACTCCTACGTTTGGAATAAACTCAAAGTAAATCACGCATTCAAAGTTCTAAAACGCTCATAAGGTTACTTTGAGACCGAAATGATTTTCTTAACAATGACTTTGGCTGTTTGGTGGGATTAAGTCACTGTTTTCACACATCAGGGTTTCGGTAATTAGCCCATCTTGCATCACAAGGGACAATTCTCCAGACAAATCGATCATCCATGGGATTACGGATAAGCCTACGATAGATGTCCACTCTACGTTCAGGCGGTTGAGGTGCCAGTTCATGAGATACAGATCTACAACTTCTATATGATGCTTCCAAGTGTCTTAACGTGGCTAGGGGTGGTATCTTTTGATGTACCAAGTTGTTCTGAAAGCATGCTGTTTCTTCTTCTTCTTCTTCTTCTTCTTCTTCTTCTTCTTCTTCTTCTTCTTCATTTTTAAGGATCTTCTCTCAAAACTTGGTGCCTATCTTCAATATTCCATTATTCCATACATTTGGTCATCCAGAACGTGGCCAACCTTAAGTGTTTTCCTCTCCATTGTTGAAACGTTGGAACAATCGTTGTACCACACACTCACTAACGACATCTCCTCCCACTTCACATAGTTTTGCAGTTGCGGCAGCGGCTTTGCAATATTTTTTCCAATAGTGTTTTAGAAGGACCCTTAAGTTCAAAGTTTGTTATATCAATTTATGTGTTTCAACTGGGGAGAGTTATGGCTTGTAGCGAATCAGATGCGTTAGGGCTTCAGCACTGCCATCTCGTTACACTCACTCCTTTTATATTTCCATCTCTCTTGCACACTTGCGAGTCTTCTTGGCGCTAGACGTAAGGCAAAGCAAACTAAATGTTCCATTGCTTTATAATAATGCAATTGTTCAAATCAGAATTGCAACATGATATTCGTATACTAAGCACATGTTTTAAATATATAGTTTAAATGTAATTATAATTTATGAAATACATATTTCTCCAATCCAATGTAATTGCCGGCGGCGCATCCATACAGCTATGAACGTCACTTCCATGAACAGACAATTTGTCATTGTCACTGTCTTCATCGTCTAGTGTTGCAAGTTTACGATGTTAGGCTCCAAAATCTCGTCACGTGCTATTTCTTTCCAGAAGCAATGTTCTTGTTGCTTATCTGAATGTCTCATGCAGTTTACCCTGTCTTGCGCAACCTTGTCTATTTCTTGGTGAATAAGTCGTTCAGCGTCAGTCACTTTAAAAGTATTATTTCTGTTTGCAACACAATTTGAGCCCTCATTAACTCAATTGGATTGTTCTGGACGTGCTAAGGGGCAAGGGCTCGTGGCTTATTTCAATTGCAAGCTGTAACACTTTCCCTGGTTTATAAACGGAAGAATAACTGAATAATACTGCTTTGAACCTTATCGAGTAAATAGAGATTACTACGATTCTTAAATAAAGATATAGTGTGACAAATCCTGTTCTGCCGATGAACCATTCTACAAGCCATCAGGAAGTGTACTGTTTGTTCTCGCTCGATTTTAATAAACACCTTGGTTTATTCAAAGTAATTATTTTATCACTTCATGTCAAACGTTAACGTTTCAGTTCTGAGTAATTACAAACATATGTGCACACATATATGCCAAACAATAATGATATCCATTACAATGCTTACGTCGCAATACATTGCTGTAATATAATAATGCTTTATTTATTTGCATTAGGAAGCTGGTTTTTGCGGTTATGTTAAATACATTACTCTCTGCCTTCCTCATGGATCATCTTTTAGAAAATCGAATTTTTGTCTTAGCGCGATTTACTAGATTGATTACTTTATTGCTCTTCACACATCATTTAGGAGGAACGCCATACGAAAACACTGGAGGACTCCAATTGGTTACTCGTCTAATAGCGCTCCAGGACAAATACCATCCCATTTGGAACACATAATAATTATGACATCCTGTAAATGGCATTGTCAAACGAAAGAAACCCAGTATATTATCAAAAACACCAAAAGAAAAAACTGACATTACTTATAGACATCCTAATATCTCGAATCATAGCAAAGTTTGCAGATGAAGGTTACCACAAAATTAAAAAAACACAAATATGTAGGCAAGTAGGACAACCATTTATGGCAAAAGCCAGAGATAAATCAGCATTAAAGGTAAATAAAATGCAGCCTCATTATGATCATTCACGGATTTGGTCTTTTTTGATTTCACACCTGTTCATCCCGAGCTTTCCTGGTCTTTCAGCCGATCTTCATTATCTAGCTTGATGTGTACATCAAGTCCATGATTGTTGATCCTCTGACATTCTTTGCAGATGCTCAGTTCAGTGTATTCCTATGTTCTTTTATTTGTTGAAAAGGAACTTGTACTTTTACTTCCTCTCTAATATTCTCATGTGTTGACTTGTAAAGCCTTTCACAAGCCGCAATGCTTGATTTTTTTTTTTTTTTTTTTTTTTTTTACTTTTCTTTTAGAATGCAGGTTTCATTTCCATATACTGCCACTGACAGTATTCTTATTTAATCAAAGCGACAAATTGTATTATGTGAAAAAGGAGAAACGATTCAGCAGAAAAGAAAAATTAAAAAATCGAACCTGGAACGTCAGAGGTTTAACCTATAAAGAATATAAACTAACCAGAGAATTCAAAAATAGAAAGCAAAATGTATGGAATCCTGATATACCAGGTGGCCCAACAAGTCGTCCTACGTAGTGTTATGTTTCCTGCATACTGCCGCCAGGCCTTGTTTTACTGCTGCGTAAGTGAACGCCGAGAAAGGGAGAGAAGCGAGAAGTGAACGAGACAGATAGCACCCACGCTACGCCGATGAGTGCTTGAGAGAGCAACAGAGGGAGAAAGAGATACAGTTCAATTGTGTTCTTGCTACGCCATGAAAGATCGTATGATTTCGGCAACGTTCGAGAAACGATGGTTCGGTTATAAAAGCTTCGCGGCTAGTTGGAGTGCTGAGTATTACAGCGGAGCTGCTATTGAGTCTATGGACTTCTGAAATGAGTGTGCAACTGTGTGAACGTGTGCCAGACGACCTTGAAGGTTGCGTTTGTGTACGTTGTTATTCTGCTGCTTAAAAGCGTTGTACAAAGAGTCTTTCTACGGAAATGAAGAGCATTTTGAATTTCTGGAAGCTAGACTTTTAATTTTACGAACGCACAAAGTCATAATATGTTAGTGCAAGAAGGGTTGCCTGATGGCTGCTGGTTAAAGGGGAAGTGTACGTACAAACGAAGCTTCACTGAGCGGTACGGCTATCTGCCTGCGTTTTCTACTGGTTTCGCTGTATTAAAGTCGCGTGTCTGTCTGGTCTCAGGTCTTACAGTTAAAAGGATAGCAACTCCATTGTACTCAAATAAAGAGTACACAGATAATCAAGTATGGAGAGACACATCACAAGCAGCCGAGGTCCAATGGCGGTATTCACGGCGTTTTCCAATGAGGCGCCTACTTTCTGCACATGATTTTAGACGTACAGAACTCCGTTTAAGAACTGAGAGATCCTCCGAGATACAGCATGTAATGGAGAGACCAATCTGCGACGCATGTTTCCCGGAAAGTAGGGTAAGAATAGCTACATTAAAATTACGCTTACGCACAATGTAGTGTAAACAATAAAGTTATCGTACTATTTCTCTTAAAATAGACATTAAGGAGATAAAGTTATTGAAGAATAAGGCTTCGTAGGACATGTAATACTCAAATGTTTCACATTTGCATGTATTTTTTGTTTCTAAAATATGTACCAGCTATTATGTAACATTTATTTCCGATATCTTGAGTTTGGATAAAGCTGTTTGTTCATGATTAAGCTTAAATTCTGCTGACTGGCAAAACATGTACTTTGGACTGGTGAATCACACATCCTGCTGATCAAGGGAACTAATGCTTAGGTGGTCAGTAACAGGTCTAAACATGTTCTCAATGATGTAAACAATAATTGCACAATATGTTGCAATAGTTGGGAGGAAATTAACAGTTAGTGTGGGAATTGCTGAGTTGGCTTTCGGGTAGGACCCCTATTTAAGCTTGGTTGAATTAGCACCCGGAGGACTTGACAGACAGATTTGAGAGGGGACTTGCTGATGGTCTCTATGAACATTAACAATAGTTTATTTTAAAGTGCTACTACGAGTAAGAACGCCAGCCGGGTGCACCAGACCGTACACCTCTTGCCAGTTGCACAAAGGTTCAGCCATACAAACAACATATCTCTAAAGGTATAATTGCATTATGTTACTATGTATTTAAATGTTACTAAAGCGCCCCTGATCTCATCCAGATACAGGGAGTGCCCTGTAGAAACGTTAGGCATCTCTGAAATACAGCTACTCAGTTCATTTTGAATTAGATGGTTTTTCTGCTCTACTCTATGCATAGCTACGCTGCCAGTTATATGCGGTTAAAGGTTAAAACCCCTTAGCTTTTAAACCCCTACAACACCTGGTAGTTTTGTCATGTAGCATATGATCTCGTCACCGGGTTACAAACCCTGTACCTTTGCACCTCAGTAATTCCTATCAACCACCCAAAACCGTCATGTAACAATATCACAAGGTTAGAATTCATCTTTTCAAGTCTCCTGATGTAAAGAGAAAATTGGAAAGAATAAATCCTGGATTCAGAGACGGTACTTGGTAACAGGAAGACAAAAGAGCAATCTCCTGTAAGCCTAATCATGTTATATCTGCTGAATAAAGAGAGAATCATGAGAAATGGATTGTAGGCCTTAATAACATGAAGCTATAACATTCTGTTATATAAATTCACTAGCGAAATATCCATCACCTTAGAATGATCTGAAAAACGTGCTCATGTCTTTGAAATTGAAATTTTTAGCAGAGAGCATTACAACTAATATACATTTATAACAAGGATTCTTTATAATGCTATCATTTGTATTAATTCAAAATAATTGTTTATTTCCAAAATTTGTATAATGGTTTATGCTAGAGAGGAAAATAAATAGAAAAGTTCCATTCAAATATTCTGTTTAACATTGCTGTTTTTTATTTGTATATGTTATTTCAGGATTACTAAATAAACGTGTCAAATGTATCATACGAATTTGTACATAACATATAATAAATACTTAAATACTTATGTGTTACCGAAAGGTATTCAAGGGCCACCTCATTGTTGTGGAAGTAGCCTGTCCACCTCACATTCAAGATGGCCCAGTTCGGATCTCGCTTAGAGTGAGTTACCCTTATTCTGAGATAAAAGTCAGTTGATTCCAAGTTCTAAACCTCAGGTTCGTTTGAACATCCATTCATCTATTTTATGCATTCAACTTGATACACCTCTCTGAGTTCAAAAGTCGTTAAACACCCGACACAAAATCGAAAGGGCAAATAATAATAAAAAAGAGATACAAAAACTTGACTAAATACCTATATCTGTAATGCTGGTTTTAGGAAGAAGTTTTCTCGGTGATGGGGAATTTTGTATTATACAAATACCAATTAAGGAAATAGCATGCATTACGTCATTTCATTCCGTTATAAGCAGGATTAGGTTTTTCGTTGCTCCGTTCTTCAATCGTTAAATCGTGACTCGCTGTTTATATTGCCTGCAATAAAACGATCTTTTGCTTCTTTTGCATCCTTCTCTGAAGAATAATATAAAAACACTTCATCTATGGAATCCGCAACGAAATATTGTAACAGTTCTTTTTTTCTCCACTTGCTTTAACACATTCATGTTGTAGATGGGGGAAATGTGGGGCCCTATAATGACTTATAATAAGTCTCTTGCGTGAGAAGTAAAATATATAGCTGGAAGATTTTCAAACACATGAAAAGTTCTATTCATTCTGAATGATATACATATATTTATATATTTTGTAAACTATAAGAGCTAGTCAAAATTAAATTAATATACGGTGCAAAAGGACTGTTAAACGTGGTAAGGGGAAATAATTTATAGTCCTCAATCTATAGCAATCTAAAAACACTGATTTACATAAGATTTCAAGAATACCAACAGCCTATATAGATATTTATATTATTGGGCCCTTTAATAAAAACGTTTTCCATACTTTGAAAAAGTTATAGAAGAACGCTGCCCGAAGGGCAAGCAATCGATGCCACGTTGCTAAGGTCACATTTTGCCTGGAAGTATGAAACTGTGAGTGCGTAAATGTTCATTTACTCTACCATCGACATCTTATGATTGTCCTTTAAGGTTTTCAAACCGACAGTAGGGTGAGGTAGTACGTAATCATATCAGTTCGTCTTGTGCCGCGAGTTGCAGGTTTTGCTACAACATGTTATTGCTTACATCTGCAATAACAAATTTTGCAGATGTAATCTATTTGCTAGCTTTACTAACTAAGGTTATACATTACTGCATTCTAGTAAATTCCAAATATATTTTCCAATATAAATCAAATCTAAATTTCTACTACAACTTTAACTTTTATACCAAAACGCCAAAGATTGCTTCCTACTGTTTTAAATTTCCTCTTTTGCAACTGGTATCCAAAACTTCCTCCTACAGCATCCATTTTATAAAGGAGCTGCCGTCAGTATATGGAGCTGGTTCGGCAGTTCCAGATATTCCAGATATCTTTCCTCTTCTACATCTTCTCCATTTTTCCTCTTCATTTGTACATGTCCGCTCTGATTCTTTCCATATACCTCCTCTAGCTACGGTTTCCTTCTTTTGATGGCTTCTGCTCTTCCTTCTGATATCCATAAATGGAGGTATTCTATGCATCCGTCGTGTGTCTTTATTTAGATCTTCTCAACTCTGATAATCTATCTCTTCAGTTTCTCCTGGTCTGAATATTTACCTCCGACGAAATCTTAAATAACGTTCTTTTCTTGTAGGTTGCAATTGTGAAATATCTATTTCTGGACTTCTTTATCCAAAATACCTATGGAATATGGGTCGGAAGCTTAATGAATAGGAAGTAATGAAAAGGAATTCTTGATAAATAGCAATTCAGCTCCAAATTCGCCTACTGATCAGGGAAAACATTTGAATATTTTCCCTCAGAGTGGGTGGTCAAGAGGATTTGATCCAAGACGAGCTTTACACGTTATTGTGGAACCACCTCATTTGGTTAAATTGATGTTAACCAGCAATTAGAACCAGACGAGGTTTACTTCAATTTGCATCGAGTTTCACTATACAGAAAACACCCTTGTGAATTTGGTAAATATGTCAAATAAAATAAATATTGGAATACTAAGCACGAGTTTGATAAAAGCTTAAATTTTAGCATTATACTACACCTTTATATCTCCTCTTTGCTACCCCCACACATATTTTTGCAATTCAAAGACATAAAGTAGGGTGCCTTGCTCTCACGCTGGATCTTCTTTAAACTACCTTTTAGAGTGGGTGTTCAATCTTCACATTTATTATTTTCCTTTCCATCATATTGCGCTTAAACGTGGACTCTTAAAAGACCTCTTAGCTATTCTTTGCCGTCTTCTTAAACTTTTTCTTGCATTTTTAAGCAAGATTTTTAATTTATTAGTGAAGAAGTAAAAGCTCTACCGAGCTCTCTGAAGTGTTTATTCGCCGTTCTAAATCCCAACCTCTGACATTTAAGAGCACGTTTTTAATATTCTTTGATATTCCTCAAGCAGTTCATTGTAATTTAATAACTTTATTTTCGTTTGAAGCAAACACGGTAAGGTAATGTAGCTATACTAAGTAGCGAAGTACTTTATTCCACCAAAAAACTATAAAGATGTTGAATTAGGTTTTATTGAGTAGGGAAATAACAATAGAAACAAAAAAGAGAATTCTTCAGGTCATAGTAGAGAGTATATTGATATACGGGGCAGAGAGCTAGAGATTATTGAAGAGTCAATCAAAAAGTAAAATACAAGCAGTTGAAGTGGATGGAATAAGGGGCAGTGCCAGAGTGTCCAGGTTGGAGAGGTGAAGGAATGAAGATATTAGAAAGATAATGCATATGAAAGAATCAGTGACTGAAAGAATTGAGAGTCGAGCACTGTAGTGGTCTGGTCACGTGAGGAGCAAAAAGAGAGGTAGCCAATTAGAATACTACAATGGTCTCCGGATGGTAGAAAGAAACGAGACCGGTCTAGAACATCGTGGAAATCTGGAATAGTGTTGATGATGGACGAACGGGATTTGGTTGAAGGAGAATGGAAGGATAAGGACAGATGGAATAGGGAATTAATGGTAACTTCTGAAAAGTGGAAAAGCCCCGAGAAGTAAAAGGTAAAGTATTTGAAGTATAGGATGTCACAGAAACAGCTAAATAGTGGTATACATTTAATATGTGACAAGGCATTGAAAATTTATATATCACTGATGAAAATGCCTCAAGAAAGCTATATTAAACAAGATTTGTATTTTAAAGACTTGGTTATGCATTGAGTACTACGCTTTTTTTCGTTATTTCAGAGAAAACTATACAAAGTTCCTTCCGAAAGAATAATGCTTCACAAAATATTCCCAGTAATTCAATATATATACCAGGGTCAGCTGATAAGTCCCGGCCTCACAGCAAAAAGACTTTAATGTTATTTTCTTTATTTCAAAATAGTTGATTAGTGCATCAATGACCTCCTCGTTGCAATGAAGTCTTCGTCCTCCAAGAACTTTTTTGAGGTTCAGGAACAGCTGGAAGTCCTGGATGCTAGATCTGGAGAACGGGGTGCATATTCAAGCAATGCGATCTTTAATTCGCACATTTTTCTGATTTCAATGCCTGGACGATTTGCCGGTGCATTGTCGTGAAGAAAGAAAACTTTCTGTTTGTTTCATGAGGTACTTCTCTTTCCACCTCATCACTCAGGCGTTGCCGCAAGCTTCCGTAGTAATCACCAGTGATACTTTTACCCTTTTCTAGGTGATCAAATTAATTCCTTGTGCATCCCAGAAAACACTCACCATAACCTTGTTGTGTGACAAAATTGACTTTGCCTTTATTGGAGCTGGTTCATCTGACATAATCGACTGTGATTTACTTTCTGAGTGTAGTGATGCTTTCCAATTTCATTCATAGTAATTTTCTTGTAATTTTACGTCCTCCAACGTTAGGTCATTATGGACGATGATTGGAATGGGCGAAATGACGCTCGGCCGCCTCGGTAGCGTGGTGATAGAGTGTCTGCCTCCCGTTCAAGAGGTCCCGAGTTCGAATCTCTGTCAGGGTGAGTAATCTGGATAAGGTTTTTTTCCTGGGGTTTCCCCTATCCTGAAATACGAATGTCGGGAAACTCTAAGCTCTATTGACCCTGGGCTCATTTGAGCATCATTTCACCCATTCATCATCTAACATTACTTAAAATTACAACGACGTAATGATGGTCAAATGAGCCCAGGGTCCATAGAGCTTGGAGTTACCCGTCATTCATCTTTAAGGATAAGGGAAAACCTCGGAAGAAACCATATCCAGGTAACTCACCCTGGCCAAGATTCGAACTCGGGACCTCTTGAAGGTGAGGTAGACACTCTACCACCACGCTACTGAGGTGGGCTTTCATAGTAATAAGCAGTCTAAAAACATGCACTGTGCTTTTACGGTAGAGCTCTACATTCTTAGCAGAAAGCGGTTTTCTTTGCAACTTTTGATCAAATGTCAACAAACCCGGCAACTATCGTGCACAGACTTTGCGAAGACCCTAAACTTACTTAAAATATTACTTGCATGATCTTTTGATATGTTTAAAGCCTCTGCTATCTCAAACAACTTTAATATACGGTTTTCCAGTAACAAAGGATGCCTTTTTTTCAATGATCTCTGCAGTTGTGACTTCACAGAGCGTCCAGAAGAAGGCTCATTACCACTAATCGTATATCCCATTTTAAACTCTACAATGCAAATTTTAATAATTGTATATAAAGGCGCAGAGTCTTTCAATGTATTGTATATTTTTTCCTTGATTACATTATGCGTTAAGCCCTTCGAATGGAAGCATTTAATCATTTCTTGTTTTTCCAGACTCTCATTTTCGGGAAAGCTCTACAGTTGTCTTGTCCAAAATTCTGTCATTCAAAAGCATAAGGAGTTATTGAACTGTAACAGTGGACACAAGGTAGTATAAACTGAAACTATATTATGCTATCCGTCGCTGGCGGAGTGGCTCCATCTCTATGTGAGGTCCGGGACTTATCATTCGACCTAGGAGAGTTACTTTTCATGTAGACATTTAAAATGTGGTATTTTAATCAAACAATTGAACCATATTTGAGGATATGGCATTTGGTAAACCTTTCAATGTAAAAGTTAGTTTAGAAAGGGGATATTTTCATAAAAAAATCGCCATACAACATCGCCATATAAATGTAACTTAACACACGCAGACACACAAACATATATAGTCCTGTTTCTGAAACCACATTTTAGTGTTCAGCAGGTCTCAGATGTCTATAGGGGATTCTATACTACTGTACATAATAGAATTAATAATAGGCGTGTTTGTTAATAGTTTGAATAGTGGATAGGTCCTGGTTCCTACAAGGGACACCAACCAACGCTCACTACTGTCCACGAAATCCACGACAAAATAATAACAGAGCAGCAAAACTCCTGGAATCATGTCTCTTGCTCGCTGAAGTATTTGGCGACGAAAGTCATATGAAGGTAAGCTATGTGACCTTATCATTCATTATTTCTTTACGTTAAAATAATTTATTACCATACACCTGTGAATGTTTTCTTGGGATGGAGTAAACAAGCACTCTTTGTTTGGTTTCAATTTATTTGTTGATAGGGATGTGTCGATACCACTTTTCACTCATACTCGATACATGCTATTTTCTACGATACCGGATACCTCGATACTCGATATCGTCAGCACAGTGTAGGTGGGAGATCTGTGTAATATCAATGAAGTTAATAAGGGACACTTATTTGACGAAACAAAGTTTAAAACCATCAGAGTATTTGTTTTTAAATTCTACATTAATGTTCTTGAAACAGTCCACTTCTATAAGTTTCTTTTAAAAAAAATACTAGCATTCTCACTCTTTGAGGTGTCAAGTGTACTTTCATACGTGTGCCCTGCTCTGCTAAGTACTCTTTGAGAAATCTGTTGTAGGTGGAATAGACAAGTACACAGCCACTAATGTTTTGTTCAGCTTTGGAAATTTCGAATTTGTTTTCCACTAATCAAGTGCACTAGGAAGAGGCGGTGACAAATCATTGAGACATTCACAGATTTGTTTTTGGCAACTTAACTGGCACTGAATCTCACGCACGATTATTTTCGTTCATAATATTACTGTACAGTACCACATTCCTGACAATTTGCAGTACGCGACACCAAATATACAATAAAGAACTAAAATAAGACCTGAAGCTTTCCTGGCGACGAATATTCTCAATTTCTTCTCAGGCAACAACGTTTCGGGGGTGTGCATCTCTTCCATCATCAGGATATTTATTAAATGTTATAGCCACTGATAAAACACTGGTTATAACACAAATATAAACAATGACAAAACACTATCAAAATTCGCATTTCTGAACAAAAGACCGTTTTCAGTAAATTAATTACCAGGCCAGGAGATGGCGTGAGTATAGAACTGGATTATCAAACTGTGTTGATCTTTGCTTAATTCGACGAATTTCTATTTTTAAGGCCAGTTTCCAAAAGGAGCTGAACTGAACTCCAGCATCACGAGTAAGCGTGCTCCTTTGAGAGGAAATGGCCAAAGCTTCCTTAATTCTCCGCTCCCAATATCTGTTGCATATTGCCAAGATGGTCGTTTACCGAAAATTGGCTGTATGGTTGTTATCTCTATGGTGGTTTACTGGCAATCTATTCTGCAGAATCAGCAGAATTCTCGCCAAATACAACAGCAGGACCATCCACAAGCCACCTCAGAAGATTAAACATCTGTTGAGACCAGCGAAAGACAAACTGGACTTCCATGTTCTGGGAGGGTACGCATTTCCTGTGAATGTGAGACACCGCATATAGGAACACCGGAAGGTCCATCTGTACCAGAATAAACGAACATGAGCGGAGCATTCGTTTAATGCAACCTGAGAAGTCTGGTCAGGCAGAACATTGTTTTGATAACGACCATAGAGCCAAATTCCGGGAGACGACCATCTTGCCAAAATGCAACAGTTACTGGGAGCGGAGAATTAAGGAGGCTTTGGCAATTTCTTCTGAAAGGAGTACGCTTAATCGTGATGCTGGTTTTCAGTTCAACTTCTCTTGGAAACCAGCCTTAAAATGGAAATCCGTCGATTAAGAAGCAAATATCAATACAGCTTGATAATCAAGTTAAGTAGTTATGCTTCTTTTACCCAATTAATTTTCTGTACTCACGTCATCTCCTGACTTGGCATTTTTTACTGAAAACATTCTTTTGTTCATTAATGCGAATTTTGATAGTGTTTTGTCTTTGTTTATATATGTGTTATATCCAGTGATTCAGTTGTGGTTATAACATTTAATAATTATGCTGATAATGGATAAGATGCACACTCCCGAAATTTCGATTTCTAATCGTCTGTTCACCTGGCTTGCTGCCCGAGAAGAATGTGAGAGTAAATAACTCTTTGTGAACTGATCAATTTTTACGCGTAGGTGACAGGGGAGAACAGGACGTTAAAGGTCATCCTGTGCTAGTTCCTCTGTAACTGCCAGCAGCATTTGCAGCATTTTCTCTCGTCTTCTAACTGCTTAACATTTTTCTCTGATTAGGTACATGTTCTTGAAAATGTTTTACTTGCTGTAATAATTTCTTGTGATTTTAAAATAAAATATAAATTGCAGAATCACCAACGAAATATCGAAAAAGTACCCAGTGAATTTTCGGAAGTATCGTTCGATGTCAGCATTATGCAAGTATGGTGAGTATCCAGGTATGGTAATTATCGAGGACCCATTGCTGATACTTAGCCGTGGTTGAAAAACGTGTCATTTTCCTATTTCGGGATATCTAAAGGCGTGTGTTTCCAGCGTAGCCTCTAAAGCAATACTTTATTACTTCTATGCATTAGGGAAGGTACATAGGTAATTATGAAACTGTATTAGTATTCCATGTGAATTTGTGTGACTGTTGCAATTGGATTTTGGGTTTTACTGGCAGGTTGTTAATATTAAAGCAATATATCACCTCACAGCTGGTGGTTTTGAATAACTATTCAATTTACCTGATAGTTTTGGAATTATATTTTGGGAGCTAGAATTGAATATTTTAATACCAAAGACATAATCATATCCTTCAAAGCAATACCGCTAAACGCTCAGTGCATTCTAGATCATCCGTTTATCGCGTAGAATACTAATGTGCAAGAACGGGTATTGCGGTATTCATGTTGGTCAGTGCAGCACTAAATTCACTCTATGCCAGCTTAGTAACCATGGTAATCCAGACAGCTCATTCCATATTCCGGTTCCGGGCAACGATCCAAGATCTTCCAGCCGAGGGGCTGTGACATATGCGGCGGTCGTTAGTCATATTGCTATAGATATAATCACTTCTTCAATTGTTTCTGTCTTCGTATTCTTTTGCATCCCACCCAAATAACAGAAATGTAAGTTATTAGTATGTCATCCTGATTTAATCTTACTGGCGAATCTGTACCTGAAATGTGATATACATAACGTTGACAAGTGGCTTGTAAGAAAATAACGTAAAGTTTGAGTATGGAAAACTATGTTGGTTATTTTCTATATCTGACTTTCGTTATATCCTTTACATATGCATATTTCATACTGAGTTTTGGGTGACCATGATAATTAAGTTTACAAATATATTATCTGTTTAATTATTCGTTAACAGTTAGCTCATTACTTCCGTGGACTTATATTTACAATGCGATTCTTTGTTTAACATATTTCCCTAAAAAGTGGAAGCACGCGATTGTGCTAATGATATCAAAGCCAGACAAGGACAGAAAGGATGTAGGACAGATAGGCCAATAAGTCTTCTTTCTATCTTCTCCAAAACTTTTAACGTCTTTTCTGTCATATCTATTAAAGGATGTTAAAGATACTGTACCTACCTTGCAATTTGGATTTAGATCTCATCACTCTTGTCCACAACAGCTATTTCGAATCACAGATGCTATACCTGATACCGATAAAGAACAATCAGGCTGCTTAGGGCTTTTCTTGGACACAGAGAGTGTTTTGGATGAAGTCTGGCATTTTGATGTATTATACATAAAATTAAAAATAACAGTTCATGCATTTACTACAAAGTAACCAAATTCTTCCTCTGTAATCGTACCTATTCCGTGAAATGTTAATATGCACATTCAGAATAACATGTAATTAAATCTCTTGTCCTTCAGGGAAGTGCTGTTGGACCTTTGCAATATATCATATACACTTACGAATTTCCTGCACAAGAAAACCTTAATATTGCACATTAAGCTGCCGATATTGCAATCTTAAGCAAAGGCACCTGTGAATCCGCTACCAGAAAACTTAATACTTTCTGTGAATATATAAATAATTGGTGTAAACGACGGACAGTTGTTGTGAATCTTTCAAAACCTAAATTAATGAAATTCACGTACAAAAATATAACCAACCATTCTGTTATATTAAACGACACAATAATGAGCACATTTCAAACTATCAGATACTTTGGCCTAATTTTAGACCACAGATGCACCTGAAACGATCACATTGCTAATTTAGTACAGAAAATAATACATTGTATTCGCTTTCTAAAGCCAATCATCATAAGAAAGTCATCTCTAGCTCTTCAGTACAAGATGTTGCTGTACGCTTCCCTCATTCGACCTTTATGACCGTATGCTTCTGTAGCATAATGAGGATCCGCTTCATCAACACATATGAAACGAATTCAAACCCTACAAAACAAATATTTACGAATACACAGCATCACTCTCCTTACTAACTTAAATATTTCATACCTGCAATTCCGCCTAGAGAGCTATACAAGATTCTACAACTCATTTATACAACATACTAGCAGTTTGTTACTACAGATACCAACAAATCCTAAAGCAAATAGAGACAATGGAAGATAGAAAAGAAGACGACACATGGACTTTTTATAATAACCGTAAAGTCTATTGGGATTACCGGTGGGTAACACCCCATATATATGTTTTTCATGTCAATATGTTATAGGAAATTTGGAAAAACTATATTGTACAAGCTATGTAAGAAACGTTTTCATGAATACATAAAAAACAGTTAACCCAGGTTCACGAGGTCTCTGTGCTACTTTTAGTTAGCTACGTTCTGGTTGCGATGAGGTAAGGTCTAATGAAGGATAGCTTCTACCGAATAAATTGGTCCGCTTTGATTAGTTTAGGCTTTGGGTCTGCACTCTCTCTGTTAACTTACTTTTACGAGAAGCCAGGAGAGGACTAAATTACGTCACTCGAAATTCAGCTTCTCGTTATTGAGAGCTAGTGCAATGTGCACAGTTTTATAAAATAGTCAGTGTTTTAAAATGTATTTTAATATTTAATTCTGATTATGATTTACCACATACATAATGTTAGAACATATGAAATCGTTATATTTTATTTCTTTTATCATTTGTTGAATGGGGGCTTTTGCTTAAGGTTTCTCTCATCCTAAAAGCTTTCCTTTCGGTAACAATTGACAATACAATTTTGGTACAAAAGACAATAGTAAACGTGAATAAACCAGTAACTCCAGATACTTATATTTTTACTGTCCATTAATTATTCTGGCACTAGGCGAAATCAACTCAATGTATTATCAGTTTCTTTTGATATCATTAACGCATATTTGGGGGACAGCTCTTAACTTTTCAGAAGTCTTTAAACCTTTAAGATCCTCAGCTTCCATTAGGTTTGCCTTTATCAGCAAATGTGAGCAGTAAACAATGCACCATTTAGCCCAGAAAGAGTATGGCATACCAAGTACCGCAAACTTGGAGTGCCACTTCACTGCGTTCTCAGCCCACGTTACTAATACGAACTAGCTTAAATTTCCGTTATCACTTCATTGGTTTGTGCTCACTGCCGTTTCAGTTACTTCATAACATAGTGGTGTACTACGCAGACTTTTCAAAGAATAATATATTCAATGGGAATGGAATAAAGGACTCTATCACTCACTGTATCTCTCAACTGTCTACACAAACACACTCGCGGAACCACCGTTAATGTTGATCATAAACTAGTTTACCAAACACTTTCGAACACGCTGGCTTATACAATCGACACAAATTTCCACAGAGCGTAATGCAAATGGAAGATACAGCTGTGTTTCATGATTAACCTAAATTAAATACAGCATATTATGAGAATACATGACAAGAGTAAGGTAAAAACACGGCATTTAGCTAATTTAACTATCTCCAAAATAAATAAAAGCATGAGTAGATATTTAGGGAAGACCAAAATAATGAAGTTTTAACTGAAATACTTCAACGTATATCTAGTTTCTAAAACAGTAAATGAAACAAAATTTTACAGCTGGTTTTAACCTTTATAAAGACATTAAAATATATGGGTAAATAAAATGTCTGCAACGAATGCGAAGAATTTGATTTTCCAGGCATATCATATGAATCAAAATCAATGAAAAAATATTATATTTCCTTTCATATGTCTTTGTCTACGCACTATCATTTTTTCTGTGGAACTGCTATAATTCTCAAGTTTATTCTTCTATTTACTTTGTATTAATCGATAAAAATATTTAAAAATGGTTTCGTTAAATTACGTTAAAGATATAAGAGAGAAAGTGATAAGCCAGTAAAGAGTCAAGTACTTTATCTGACTCACTATTTCTTCAAAATAGAAACATCTTCCATGATATCCCAAGAAACAAGTGAATATAAACAGGACTTCAAAAGAATTATTTAACTGTGCAGCAAATAATAATGGATATGTTGAAAATGTCTCATGCCACACAATTTTATTTTAATTGATTTGTTTGTTTTAAAGAAGGACGTTGTCTCTCAGCTTTGTATGACGAGTTATATGGAAAACTGTTTTGATCGAAGAGGACTTTACAAACTGTTCCCAGAAGATTCAGTTTATGTCTGTTGTTTCTAATGCCTACATATTTTAAAAAATAAGCTTTCTGTTATATTTTAAATGTTGCTTTAAGCACGTTACTGTTGAATACAGCATCAAAAGCCGTGGACAATGAAGATTAAAGAATTAGACCTACAATTTGGAAAATATACTTCGAGAAAATGTTACTATACCTCGATACCTGCCTAATAGTTGCCAGTATGTGGACTGTGAGAAATATGAATACATTACGTCAGTACTAAACTTATAGTGTATTAGCAGTTTTAAAACCCTAAAACATGAATAATAGTTTTCTTGATTTAGTTGTCGCACAGCTCCAAAATATCTTTATTTATACGAAGTTCAGTTTTTATGTAATACACATGTACACAGAAACAAACCCAGATTGAGAAAGCAAGAACGTTTCATAAATATAATTATTTTTATTAATGTCACCATAAAATTTAGATTTCCGGAAAAATTCCGGTATGAACGTTCAGTTGCAATGTCATATGACCTGTCTGTATAATTTTTCTTCAAAGCTGTAAAGAATACATAAACTATAGGTGAGAGTGGTACAATGGTGCTCAGCGGACTTTGGCGCTCATGTAATATCCTTGAGACAAAATGATTCTAGCAGATACTGTATACTACTGACATATAGCGGGCAGTCGGGGTAACGCACAGAAGGTGATACTGAAATTAAGGTTTGCCATAAGTAAAGAATCATGATGGATGTCAAAGGAATTCTGCTTCTTTGTTACAACTCGTGCAATGCCAGTTGAGTCGAATAGCAGTTGGGGGGGGGGAGTTGTTATAACAAAAGCAATGTAAGAAACAGTGTCCTTAGCAGATTTCTAAAGTGGCTCACTTGACTTGCTGAATAGGGTATTCTTTGAACCATTCATAATGGCGACAAAATAGCTACAAAGGGATCTTTGGTTGAAAAGGAGTTTTCAGAAAGTGAAAGTGATACACCCACGCACATTTGTGGTTATTGAAACAGTCTTCGGCGTGGAGCCGATGAGAGCACTTCGTGGCTTGCAAGCTATTGAAACAGTCGGAGGCGTGAGGGCGATTAGGGCAGTCCTCTTTTTCTGTCTTGGATATTTGTCGGTTCATATATACGTGAGGAACGAATAAAGTTTATCGAGTAATAAACATTCTGCCGTAAGTAACTCTAAACAGGGATATTGGTAACCCTTGGTCGGCAACTTCAATTTCGATGTTCTAAAAAAAAGAAGCAGTAAATAAATAAGTTGGAAACGGGCATTCCAGTGTCATTAAAATCTCCTTCTCGCACACATTCACGCATACCCTGTGAGAAACCTCAATGTTTTACCCTGAGCCACACATTATAATAGCTTCAAACTGTAGCCTCAACGTAGAACCCTCTGTTCGGC
The DNA here is from genome assembly GCA_030765055.1 of Mantis religiosa. Taxonomy (NCBI): domain Eukaryota; kingdom Metazoa; phylum Arthropoda; class Insecta; order Mantodea; family Mantidae; genus Mantis; species Mantis religiosa. The sequence continues at coordinate 138,833,261 of CM060957.1, forward strand.
AATCATTTGTTTCAAATTGGCGTCCCAACGTGGAACTGTGTGCCACCCACAATTATTATTGCTTCAAAGGAATATGGTGGCCGTGGAGCAGTGTATGTGGTTTTGTTGAGAAGAAGTGTATTTTGTGTGAATTTCTTAGTACATATACACCAAGGTAACACTGAATTGATTTCTAAACATGTTTTATAAAGTACGTAGGTTGAGAGTCCCTATTTTTGGCTACCAGATGATACTTTAGTCGATTTTGTGGTGCTGTGCTTGAAGCGTGTTTCTCATGACAAATCCAACATGTCGTCGGCGGGTAATGGCGCTCAATCCTGAGCACTACTACCCACCAGACCACTGCCACTGTCCAACACATATTTGAATGTTAGAATTATTCTATCCAACGGATTACTTAAAGTGATATGGAATTTGTTACTTTCTTCTAACCTTATGCAACAATAGAAATAAATGGCAACTCGTGAGTTTCAGTGCACTGGTATTTGGTCTCTTAACCCAGATCGGTGCAGTGATGGCGATTTGATGGCCGCAGATAATTTTATCGCTAGGCCAACAACAAGAGAATAACAGGCACTTTCTGTTGCGGACGAAATGCCTGTATTGAACATGACCTCAGCAACAACCAGTCACTGAACCAATAATATCAGAGTGCTCTACCAATTTCTTGTTCCAGTTAGCAGAATTAGACCTGTCCTCTCCTCACCAATCACTTCTGTCTCCAGAGATCCAGAGACGCCCAAAAGATTTACCAAAACTTCCGTCGCAAACATTTCCTCCATTCCAGGTCTAAATAAAATGAGGTTTCAGATTCTAACAGCCTCTTCAATGGAGGAACAACTGCAGGTAAAAGAGAGATGGCGATCCCTAAAATGTTGCACAAAATAATTGGAACTAAAAGGAATAGCACCAAAAGGGCCGAAAAGAAGATTCCCAACAAACGAAAATCAGGAACGAAAATCAATTTTCCTGATACCCCCAATGTCGAAGATTCCATCAACTAATTAAATGTATGTGATGATGAGAAACTTGAGGATTTGGAACCTGTGTCTAAAGATATCTGTTTTACTTTGGAAAATTTTGACAAAATAACGAACTGTAGTTCCTTTGTATCTCCTGCTCTGATTGAGCACATGAGGAGTGGAGCTGACACACCTGATAATTATGAATGCGATTGTTACACAAAGAAATATTAAATTGGTTTATTCAATTTCGAGCAGCATTAACCACAGATGGCGGGCAATGCCGCTATACCTAACCTTTTACATTAGTTTATTTTCATGGCTTACTGTTTATATAAATGCCGTAATCTGTATTCGTTTCTAGAGCCTATTCAGGTAACTTGCAACTTATTGCTATAAAAATGATTTATGTATTTATACTTAAGGTTTGTGAAGAATCTTTCATAAGTGAGCGCCATTATCCTACTCTTCCCCAATTACAGTTATTTGTTTTAAATTTTAAATGTTTCAAACAGTATAATTCCTTTAGTTAATTGATGGAAATGAATCATTTCTCCACACTAGCCGTATATAGGCTAAGATATTTGATGGATAGAGTCAACATGAAAAATTCAATGCCATGGCCGGGATTTGAACCACGGATCTCCTGGTTTCCGTCCAGTCGCTCTTAACTTTGAGCTACCATGGCCAACGCACCGTCCTGACATTAAATTCTCCAGTTGACTCATATATTTCCCCGGTAGACCACTGGAGAATTTAATGTCAGGACGGTGCGTTGGCCATGGTAGCTCAAAGGTTAAGAGCGACTGGACGGAAACCAGGAGATCCGTGGTTCAAATCCCGGCCATGGCATTGAATTTTTCATGTTGACTCTATCCATCAAATATCTTAGCCTATATACGGCTAGTGTGGAGAAATGATTCATTTCCATCAATTAACTAAAATAATAAGAGTTAAATGATGAAGCCTGGAACTTAAGAACTTACAATAGTAGGTCGCCACAAACTGTGTATCTCGGATGCGAGAGCCCCTAGTGGTCTACCGGGGAAATATATTAGTCAACTGGAGAGTTTAATGCCAGGACGGTGTGTTGGCCATGGTAGCTCAAAGGTTAAGAGCGACTGGTCGGAAACCAGGACATCTGTAGTTCAAATCCCGGCCATGGCATTGAATTTTGCATGTTGACTCTATCCATCAAATATAATTCCTTACAATTGCTTGAAAATGTATACCAGGAAATGTTTGAACGTTATGAAATGAAGTGTGATTATTTCATATGCGGACAGGATTGTGATAAAGTGTGAGTGTGAGTGTGTGGTGTTTTATGGCCCGTCGACAACGAGGTCATTTGGGCCTTGTGATAAACACATTTGAATTAACACGAAGAAACTTCTTAAATGCATCTTTACGTTAGGTTTATTGAGAATGTCTATTTTTAGAATTTATTACAGGCAGTTGACGAAATTTCCGCGTTAAGCCAAAGCAAACAAAATCGCGTTTTAAAAGTTTTATTTAGAAAATTTTCAGTCAAATCGTGTTTAGACGAGCCGCCACTGCAGAGGTAGTTCTTTAACATTCTAGAGGAGTATGGTGATCTTTGACACTCTCATTCTCTAGGACGTGCTTGTTGATTCTGTAATCGAATGTCGTGCTGACCAGCGTCGTCTTGAACCGCCTAGCACAACCAACGAATCGATTCTCCAATGCAATCTAACCCTGTTACCTCAATACGAGAGACCGCTTCAGTGCTTAACTCTCTTCGGGTTTCAACTTGATAAAGCCAAGGATGCTTCAACAGTCGCTGCCTTTTTGATCGTTACTACCAGGCGGTCACGAGTGAATGCGGTGGTTGTCATTCCCATTAGAGAGCATGTGGTTTACCTGACGAATGCTTTTTTTATTATTTAAAGTCACTTGAAATTATGCTTCGGGCTTAAAAATAGTTTATTCACATGCATTTCCATCTCATGAATTAAAAATCACTATAAAAATGATGGATTAGCTCTTGTTTTGAGGATCAAGTGTCATTTCATATTTTAGAGTGAAGATTTTAAATTTGGGAGATTTTTTTTGTGATTTGACACCCTGTCAAATAACGAAACACAACCAGAAAGTATTTTGGAAATTAAGTTATGCAGAACTTAAGGAAGGCAGTTTTGTTGGACCACAAATAAGAGAAATTGTAAAGGATCCTGCATTTGCCCAAATTTTGGAGGGGAAAGAAATGGAAACTTGGGAAGACTTCAAGGGTGTTGTTCATAGATTCTTAGGCAACAAAACAGATGACTACTAAAATCATTTGGTGACAATGTTCCTGCAAAAATAGGGTAACTTTGGATGCAACTCTGGATCCATTTTCTCCACTCCCCCATAGACTTTTTCCCTCCTAGTTGTGGAACTGTTAGTGATGAACATGGGAAGAGATTCCATCAGGGCATGTCTGTTGTGGAACAAAGATATCAGGGCCGTTGGAATGAAGTAATGCTTGCAGATTTCTGTTGGTCTTTGTATAGGGATTCTGCGGAAATCCTTCACAAGAGGCAAGCTAAAAGAAGTCAATAGGCCACCACATGATTCTCTTCAGACACGACTATCTGCGAAGTATTTTCCCAGCAATTTATAACTCTTAGCATGCAATTACCAGTTTAAATAAAATCAAATGCACTTTCATTCTTGTTAGCATATATGTAATTAAAATGTATCATTTTCTCTCAATCCGTTAGTATGTAATATTTCCACCTTGTGTATATCATATAAACTAGTGCTAATAAAAATGTTTCATTGTCATATTTGTTTTTCTCAACCCAAAATTAGTAGGAATTGCCTCATGAAGTGCTCGAAACATTCAAAAATCATTTTTTGTTGTCCAGTTTTTGGTCGTATATTACGGTGGAGGCTGTAAATTCATCTGCCAGAGAAATGATTTACTTGTGCAGTGGCTTTCCTGTACAGTCCATTTTCTAGCTCTTGAACCTTTAGTGGAAAGTATAATTTGAACTGTGTAACAGTTGCCTGATATTTGAGCACACACTGCGAAGCGACATAGATATGCTCAAATCCCTACACTATATTTCTTTTAATCTGTACGGAAGGTAGAACTCAGTCGGCTTTTAAGTATGGAAGGACGCTGGATCAAAATCTGATGTTGTATTCATACGATTTTATCGACTCACTTTCTACAAACTATCTTGCAAAATTATGTTGTTCTATCCATTTGCTAAGTGAAACACTTCCAACTAACGTTCCCCACGAGGTCTGTTCAAAAAGTACCCCGATTTTTTTAATTTTCGTGGGCTACCTATATTCGATTTTCGATTGTCTTGGTTGGTACTCATGCCCCTCACTTATGTTGACAATCTCGGCCATTTTGAATGTTCAGTTAATTGTTGCCAGCTATTTTGCTTGGACATGTTTTGGCTCATCTTCAATTTTTGGCAATTTTTGGCAGAAGGGTCAATAAGGAATATTTCCTGTAAGAAATGTGCAATGTTTGTTATCAAAATTAAACATCTGCTAATAAAAGTAAACATAATTTCATAAAGCAATAAATTAAAAGAACAGTTGAACACATGTTCTAACTTCATTGAGAAGAAGGATGGGTTATTAAATAAAAGCAATAAGTTAAAAAGCGGTAAGCTCATGGTTCTAACTGTATGATGACCAGTAGCTTCATAGCATATCTGCATAATTAATAAGGAGCAATGTGTGCAATACAGATATGAAATTTAAAATTAATAAAATAAAACTGCAGCTTGACACTTATTATGCGTCATAATGGTTATTTAAATAGTAACTGGAACCACAGGAACCACAATAAATACGACAATTTTCGGGAATGTCATATTAAAGTTAAGTTTATCCAGTTTATTTTAGTTTATTGCATTTATGCAATCTTGACATTATGTATTGATAGCATTAGAAACATTACAAACCAAATACTCTGCAGAAGAATGAACACATGCTTCATTTATAAGTGATGTTAGAGCTGGAGCAGTTGATACATGTCACGTTTTCTACTTTTTCAAAAATGTGGGGGAGATATTTGTACCACAAATTTGGGTACAGAAATTGATGCACTACAGATCTCTAAAATATCTGTTTGTTTGGCTTAAAAAAATGAAGAAAAATGTAGAAATGTAGAGCGGTATTCCATGCAATAGCTTTAACTCAGAACCCAAAAGAGGAATAAATAATAGAAAATCATTCTTTGGTTAAGCATATACAAAATGTAAGTAAGAATAGAGTCCTCCAGTGGAATCCTGCACAGTATTGTTTAAATAAAAATGATAAGGCAGACATCCTAGCAAAAAGGAACCAAAATTTAAAATAAGATATAATCAAAGGTACAATTATTGGAATCATTTAAGAAGAAATTGAATAGTGATTATAAAACTAAATTAACCACAAGTGTATTAAATTATAAAGGAGAAAAATTTTTAAAATTTAGAACTAATTCCGGAACTACCTCAAAAGCAGCCGTTGCCTTGTTCTGACTTGAAACCGTATTTTAGGGCTGATTGTTTGAAGCGAATTTGGGCCTCAGAGGGGAAAATTAAGTATTAACTTTTTAAGATTTTTATGTGACTTGTTTAATAAAAATTATGGTCAGATTGTGCCAGAGTTGGAACATTAATGTGATAGATAAGTGAAAACATTTGAACAGCGTATGAAAAAGGAAAGAAGATAAATATATGTAGTAGGAAATGCAGACGTTAAATGAAATGAAATGGTTGTCAAGGGCAACAATGAAAACACCAATAGATCCTAGAAGGGATGAAATTAGTAGATGCTTGGACCAAATAGAAGTGAGATGTCTAGATAGAAATATGAAAAAGGACGTTTAGTCACTTCTGCATTTAGATTCCGAACAGTTCGGACGTGTGTGTCTGCAAGTTTGCAAAAACATTGCGGTACATTATATAATGTGAAAGCATTTTCAAAGTTTCAAGAACAAGTGATGTTAACGTAGATGAATGTATTTATTTGGTCAATGTTGAAAGAATGTTTCCAAAATAATTGATGTACAAATGAAATAATTTTAAGAGGAAAGGAGAATTGTCGTGGTTCTTATTTGCACATCATCTTGCATTCTCTCTGATCTGCGTCTACGCTCTGAAGATAAGCTTATCTCTGAGCAGCTGAGGAATTTCAAAAATAATCTACCAGAATTCTTCAAGATCATCACCAAAGGTGAGAGTAATTAATCATTTACCATCCCTCGCGCCTTTTGCATAAAATCCCGTTCCAAAGTGATCACTACAACGTGGGGCCTTTTAGAACACAGTCATCGTCTACAGTTTTCCCCTTTTGCACCGTAAAATAATACTAAAGACTTAACAGTAAGATGTCTGTCTCAGCAAACATCTGCACAAAATTCTATTGTTACTGTCTCCAAATTGTCTGTTATGCAACAAGGAAGAGGAAATGAATCTGGAACTCTAAAAATATCCTGACTTTAGTTCATAATATTGGTAGGCAGGAAGGAAAATGGCCTTTTGATAAATACCTGAGCGTTAACTAAACACACACACACACACACACACACACACACACACACACACACACACACACACACACACACACACACACACACACACACACACACACACACACACACACAAACACACACACACATACACACGCACACACACACACACACACGCTATAAATTAACGACAAATTGATGATTAAATAGTTTCACATTTATACCTGAGATCAAGTGGGAACCTCGTCAACATGTTCGTAAATGGGACTTTTCTTCCTGAATTAATTTATTGTCTGGCATATTCAGCAAATTAAAAAACGTCATATGCATATATTTCTTTTCTGTGAAGTACTGAGAAATTGTGAATTTGCAACTTTGTATACATCCATTCTTCCTTTGTTATACCTGTCGGCAGATTGCTGTCGCTCTTCAAGCATATATCAGAGAAGTCGATGCATTGTGTGTATTTTAATGACCTACTTCGAATGGGATAAGAGGATAGCTTGACAACTGAATAACTATCTACAGAAAGCTAACATTCAATGTAGATCATATGTGCTCAAAATAAAGTACTGAAGTGAAGGACGAGTATTTCTTTTGAAACTGTGATCTTTGGGTTTATTGTCTGCTGAGTTACATACGTTATACTTCAGTGGGCAATGCATTTGTTGCTGTAAGGTAACTGGAGGAAATATTGTACTCCTTCTAAAATTAACTATTCACATTTAAGCAGTTCCCTTTTAATTAAAATATATATAATAATGAAGATACAGCGTAAAATATACATGCAACCTTTGACAAAGGAATGAACAGCTGCCAGAAACAGAGTTCGATTCGGAAAAGTTTAGAAGCGTTTGCTGACGCTGCGTTCACAACATACTATTTGGAAAGATAGTCAGACTGCAAAGTTCAATGATTTGAATTCCAGCTAGAGCATTGAAGTGCTTATACTGACTGTACCATTCCATATTTTGGCCTACACACGCTAGTGTGAAAGAACAATTAAATTTTCCAGTATACACTTTAATACCACTCTGGCTTCATTTCAAAGCTATGCGATGGATAGGGAGATACTTAGCGGCTTGGCCGTATGCATGGTAGCCAAGCGGTAAATGCAGGTGTCTCGTAATAGACCAACATACGTTCGAGCCTTTCATGTACATGTTTCTTTTCATTATTACTTTAACAGCACTGCTACCCGCCTCGGTAGCGTGGTGGTAGCGAGTCTGCCTCACATTCAAGAGGTCCCGAGTTCGAATCTCGGTCAGGGTGAGTTACTTGGGCTCATTTCAGCATCATTTCAGCCATTCCATTCATCGTCCGATATGACTTAACGTTGGAGGACGTAAAATTAAATAAAAAAACAACATCGGCCTATGATTTACAGGCAGAAGATAAATAATATTTTAAATTCATTCCGTTATAAAATCAAGTGATAATATCCCTCTCAGTAGATGACATGCAAAGAGCAGTATATAGTTTAAACAACATAGCGGAAATATAAAACCTTTCAATCTCAGAACACAAAACTAAAGTAATGGCTTTTAGAGGAAAGAACAACATAAGAGCAAAAATAGTTATACCTAAACAGTAAAATAATAAAACAGATTAATAGTCTTAACTATCTAGGCTACACAGTAGCAGTAGCAAATAACAACAAGAATATGGAGGTGAAATTAAACAGATTCAATCAAATGTGTGGAAGTTTAATAAGAACGCGGAACAGGAAAATACGAAAGGAAACACAGATGAAATTTTATAAGATAATGGCAGTCCCAACGTTAACATACGGTTCCGAAATATGGACATTAGCAAAGAATCAACGTAAACAGGTAGAATCGGTAGAGATGAGATTTTTGAGAATCGTGGTAGGTTATAAAAGAATAGACCACGTAAGAAATGAAAAACTAAGAGAAGAGCATTGGGATTTTTAATTTAAACAGTAAAATAATAAAGAACAAAAGTGAATGGAAAATCATATTTTAAGAATGGACGCGGAAAGTCTTCCAAGAAGAGTTTTAGATAATACGCCGAAAGGAAAGAGAGATGTGGAACGCCCAGCTCAATGCTGGAAGGATCAGTAGGCTCTTGAAGAGAACGGAACGGGTCACAGGGCCTAATCCTTGAAGATGATGATGCTGATCCGTTATAAAAACGCAAAAAACATAATATTATCGTATTCAAAATAAATGCAGGCTGGCCCCGTAGCTCAATGGGTGGAGCTCCTGCCTTCCGTGCTAGGCGTCCCGGGTTCGATTCACGGCGGTGGGGATGGAGGTTTTTCTCCGTCCAAGATGATTCCTCATCTTCCCCAGAGTCTGGAAGTGTGAATGAGAGTGCGAAGGTGTGCTTGATGTAATGATTAAAACCAACCGAACAAGAGTTAACACCTTCGATATGCTCCAAAAGAAATCGGCCGCCGATATGACCATTGGAGTTAAAGGAAAATAAATGCAATTTTATTAGAAAATTGCCATGTTCATTCATTTGTTATGAATCGCTTTGACATATAATACGAAGTATCTTCTCGTGAAAATTTCACTAGCAATTTTGCCTCATCGACGCGCTGTGAAATGAGGGCAGTAATAGAAGCAAGCGGTTATGCACCCGCTTCTAAGTTAATTTTCAGTTTTATTTGATTTTACATATAGGAATTAAACAGTTATTTCAGTTACTTTAAAAAGAAAGTAGGGTGTTTAAATTTTTATGTGTGATCATAAATTACATACAATTAAGTAAATCTTAGCAATTGGAAGTTCTATTACAATGTGTGTAATATACAATAAAAGATAAATCAAAATGATGTCTAGGATTCGAACATTTGTAGGTCTATGTCCTACATATCTATAACCGCTCGGCTGCCAGTGCACCTGTAGCAACTGAGACTCATTTATGAGACAATTATGAGACTCAATTATTGGCAGGCATTTCAGTGCGCGAAAAATGGAAGGTAAGTTCTCTATGTGAATACGCGCGAAACACAAAAAACACACAATGTATGAACACTCTAATTATTGTATAATTATGAGAGGATTCGCTAGGACAAAGCTAAAGAGACAAGTTCAGATATACCATTGTAACCACCCGTGGACACTATCTAGAATTAAAAAATATATGCTTCCAGAATTTTCTTTTATTTTTTTCCTGATATTTTTTCCAAATGAAGTATATTTTGGAATTTCTATTTATCAGTGTAAAACTGAGTAATAATCTGTTTTCTCTGGTTGCACCTCATCAGATGATACTTATTATCATTTCCTCTACACAATTCGCATTCACAATCAGGTACTAGTTGGTGAAAACTCTTGTCCTTGCATATTTTGTGATGAAAATAAAGCATGAATAATCTCGTCACTATGTGACACGGGTCTTAGGAACTTTTCATCCAGTCTTTTGAGAACATGGCATTAGTGTTGTAAAAATTCACATATTTCTGACCTTTCAAGCTCATCACTTCAGCTGAAGTCGTGTAGCAGAATGTCGACGACAGAAGAATCTCTAGTCTCAGTTCTTCCACCGAGGAAAGTTCTCCTGTCTTCGGATACATAAGTCACGAAGGCTGAATTTTGACATGCGTAAGTTTCGCTTCAGAAAACTAGCTGTGACTGCTTCCATTTCTGCAAGTTCCTTGCCCTTCAGATATGACCAAATGAGCTCAATTACATATGCGAAAATCGCAGAAATTTTAAGTCTTATAGTCTATAGTGATAGTCTTTGGAGGTGTTTAATGTCACTGGTTAACCTCAGTGCAGCATTCAGTCTTTCTTCAATGTCTACTCACATTTCTAGAAATCTAAAGAGCTATTCCTAAATATTTAAAGTTTGTAACAGTTGTGAGCAGTCTGTCCCTATAACAGATAGTCCCTTTTCCTCCTTTTCTAGAGGTAATCTTTACCGTCTTAGACTCATTCTGACGTAGCTCGTTGTTTTCTGCCCAGTCTGCCATCCTGCTGAAGGCTGTCTACAGATCTTCATGGTTAGAAGATGTCAACACCATAACGTCAGCGTAAATATTCCTACATTTTCTGCACTACGCTCACAATTGCAATAGCGAGGATGAAAAGGAAAAAAAAAAGGCTGAGTGGATGGTCCTGTAAAATACCGTTCGTTTGCTGTTTAGGTTCAGATCTGTCTGTTGAAGTCAAAAACTTTGGAATAGCCTAGGAATACTGCATGAAGTTTACCTCCTGGTGTTAACAGTACTTCGTCCATATCTCTCAGCAGCCATTTGATTGCCTGTATTGTGGAACCCCCTTTCCTGTAGCTAAATTATTCGTGGGTATATCTGTCTCTATTGCTTTGTCAGACGGTCCTATAGCAAATTGCTTAGTAATTTCAACGTATGTAGTCTGTGTGTGTGTGCGTGTATATGATCGGCATAATTTAAAAATGAAAGACTAATCAACACCACACTTAATATTTCAATTAAACTATTAAATACAATATATATACAAGTTTTTCCTACGAACATGTCAAACGTTTCCTTCTTTAAAAAACTGGATTAAAGGATCATGATTAATATAGCACGTGATAAACATCTGCATCAAAAATAAAACTTTTATTGTAGTATTTATAAATAACTTGTAAAATTCTCTTCATTGAGAAGGAATGTTGCATACTTTATATAACTGATTAACTTATTACAAATGAAAACTCAAAAAAGAAGTTCTGATTAAGAAATTAAAGTGTAAAGGGAAACCTGTCATTTACCATTTCCGAGAAAGTCACAAGTACTAATTCAATTTTCAAACATCGAATGCTTTCTAAAAGTGTTAAGCCTGCATTCTTTAGTTTTGCGTAGTGTTATCCAGGGAGTAAGGAATCTGAAAGACAGATTCAGCAACTCTCTTTTTTTTTTTTTTTTTTTTTTTTTTTTTTTTTTTTAATATTTGACTATCACTTCAGTCTTTATTCCCTTTCGCTTATAACGATATTCAGACGAAATTATTTCTGGAGACATTTATTTCTATTAGTGTGAAGGAATATAAAAATTATATTTTGTAACAATGTTTTCAGGAGAATACAATTTGTTTCAGAGTACCTGTTGTGGTACTTTGGTAGTTGTGCATAGTGCAGCAGTGAAGTTTGAGGTATGATGTAGGGCTCGTACTTTCGTAAGATCATTGTTTACGACGAGCTATGCTTTCAGTAGAAAACTGTACATTAAATCTAGGTTTTATATTTCATTTTGTATTCATATTTACTGTTACAGCTCATACTTGTGAAAAGTTATTACTGGTCGACTAAGAAGCCCTTTACTGTCTAGGGGTTGTCCTTACACCTCGTAACCTAATAGAACAGATGTGACTTGAGAAGGAAACATTATGAAATGTAAAGATGGAAAGATAATGTTATCATGTATTTAATATATAATTTTAATAACTATTATCGAAATTGTTCATTCGATGACTTACATACAAGGGTGGGTCAAAAAGTAATGCATCCTATTTTTTTCTCTTTTAGTTGCCAAGAAAATTGAATCTAATTTACATAGCATTGACGATTAATTTGTCACTATTGAATATAATCTCCGTCCTTTTCCACAGTTTTGGTCCACCTATTAAGTGGGGCATGTATTCCAGTGTGGTAAAACGCACAGTCGTGCTTCCTAAGTCACTGACGCACGGACGTTTTCACAGCCTCCTCATCTTCAAAATGAATCCCACGATGAGCTTCCTTTAGTGGCCCGAAGAGATGGAAGTCTGATGGTGCCAGGTCAGGGCTGTATGGTGGGTGAGGTAAGACTTGCCATCCCAATATCTCAATTTCTACAGTGGTATAACGACTGCTGTGTGATCTTGCATTGTCATGCAAAAGAAGAATATCCGCCATAGTTTTTATTGGGCGAACTCGGCGAAGACGTGCTTTCAGCTTTTTGAGAGTTCTGACGTATTGTACAGAATTTATTGTGCATCCCTGCTCCAAAATATCAATCATGAGCACACCCACTGTATCCCAAAACACTGCGCCATAACTTTCCCTGCCAACCGCTGAGTTTTGAATCCTTTTTTCTTCGGTGAGGTTCTGTGATGCCATTCCATTGACTGCCTCTTTGATTCACGTTCAAAAAAATGAACCCACGTTTCGTCTCCTGTAACAATTTTTTTAAGACACTCCTCTCCCTCCAAATTGAAGCGCTGAAAGTGTTCGGAGGATATTGTTTTCCTGTTTTCTTTGTTTTGGGCGATTAACATTCTTGGTACCCAACGTGAACAAACTTCTGAGTAACTCAGTTGTTGAATAATCGCCATCACACTGCCTTTACTGAGGGAGGTAATGCGACACAATTCACCTGTTGTTACCCGGCGATCACCACGAATGGTGTCATTGACTGGCTGATGTTGCATGAAGTCACTGTAGTCACCGGCCTGTCGCTTCGCTTTTCATCTGCCAATGGTGTTTTCCCTTCAGCTTCGTTACAGTGACGAACCCATCGTCTAACAGTGCTGACATGCACCGTTGCATCACTATACAGATTTTTTAGCCTTTCGTGGATGCGAATTGGCATTTCACCTTCCGCAGTCAAAAATTCAATCACAGAACGCTGTCTAATACGAATGTCGATGTCAACAATTTTGCAAGAGGATGCAGTGCTGCCAGCTGTAGACTTAGGAAGTTACTACTAAAGGGGACTGGAGAAGAAGGGTTGAGGAATTGCGCCAAATTGAAAGTTTTCGCATAGCTTACTTATTTAAGGGGAAAAAAATTGGAGGCATTACTTTTTGACCCACCCTCGTAGTTTCGGAAGTAAGTCGTGTTTCAAACATTAAAAACCACGTACAGGACTTTCGGGAAGAATAAATGTCCTGGCTCCTATTAGCAGAGCGGAAAGTTGAGTCATTCTGGAAGATGAAAGCAGAGGAAAGTGACGTTGTGCTGGTGCAGAATAAGAGTCATAGCAATGTATTCTTAAAGTGATTTGTTTCTTTATGTGAAGTGAAAACCTAAAGAATAGATTACACCCTGTGTGAATAAGCAGTGATTATTTCTTTATAATTTAAACATGTTTGCACCAACCCTCCGGCTTCCTCTCACGCAACCTGGCCCAGTATTTATTTTAGTAAATTTTTAACCTTTTAAAGTTATTCCTATATGTAACTATGGAACGTTACAATAGCAACAGATATAAAAAGCACCCTAGTAAATTTTCTACCTACCAGCAAAATCCAAAATAACCTTAAGGTCATCTGGCGACAAATGAATCGAACCAAAGCCGCCCAAATACAAGCATTAGGTATGTTACTGCAGAGTATTTCGCTTGGTTTACTATGTGTACAGTTAACCTCTGACTTTTAGAAGACGAAGGATGCCTTCTTAATGTTGAGTTTCACACCAATGCATGATGCACTGCATGCTCACATGTGGTGCTGCATTATTTCAGAAATCAAGGACTGTAATACTTGAAATCTATCGCCAAGTAAAGTCAGGGAAGCGTTTTAGCCTCTCTACTTACGATATGTTTTGTCTTCTCCTTGCCAGAAGTTGTCTGGACCTACCTCTTTTCTGTTCTTCTGCTTGTATAAGAAAGTTTGGATAATTCGAAGGAAGATGAGCCCCCTCTTCAACCCCCTGTCTGTAACAATTAGTATATTCCACAGTGTTATTTGCCAAAGGGAAAGTTTGAACGGACTGACTCGTCTTATGCAAATTTAATTACTAATTCAGACTTTTGATGAAAATTTCCTGCAATCTCTTTCTGCAGTACTTATAGAAAGTAGTGCTAATAGATACTTTGTCCATTATGTCTTTTAACACTAGGAGAATCTCAATAGTTATTTTGATATTACGATGAACTTCTGGGAATACAAACTTCCATTATTTTCTGACTTTCGGAGAAACTTTGAAGAACGCCCCTGGAAACCAGTAGGCGCTAACACTTCTTCTGAAAGAACAAAATTTCTCTCTTCATTCCATAAACATATGAAGAAATGGTTTCCTTACAATTTCAGATTGTAGATACGTGGGTTGGCTGGTATGTCTCAGGCCTCACATAGAGATAGCGCCACTGGGCCAGTTTGACGGATAGCATCATATAGTTTGCCCGCCTCGATAGCATAGATGGTAGCGAGTTTGCCTCACGTTCATGAGGTCCCGAAATTCGAATCTCGGACAAGGTGAGTTACCTGGATATGGCTTTTTCGGGGTTTTCCTTATCCTGAAAGACGAATGTCGGGTAACTCTAAGCTCTATTGACCTTGGGCTCATTTGAGCATCATTTCACCCACTCCATTCATCGTCTGATATTATTTAACGTTGGAGGACGTAAAATTGCTAAAACGAATAGTGAGTTTAACTCCGTAGTTACATGACAATAGTTTGTTTAATTTTTAAATGAAAGCATTTTAAACAAGGCAAGTGTAGCTGTTTCACAAAAATTTAGGATTTGGAAATACGAGCAGCGATTAGGTACTTGCATTTGAAAGGCATGGCGCTTAAAGAAATCAAGGAAGAAATGGACAGTACACTGCAAGACTCATCATCATCATATACAATGTTTGAAAGGTGGATTGCTGTGTTTAAAATGGGACGTACGAGCACTAATGATGAACCTCACTGTGGACGCTTTGTGGAAATCACAGCTCCAGAGTTCTTAGAAAAAATTATCGTTTACTACTGAGATTGAAGATATTTGAGATATCAGAGTCTGTAAACATATCAAAATAACGTGCATGTAGTATTTTAAGTAATATTTTAGGCTTGTACAAGTTATGTGCAAGATGATTGCTAAGTTTATTGACACCTGATCAAAAGTTGCAAAGGAAAACTGTTTCTGTTAAGAATTTGGAGCTCTACCGTAAAACTCCCAGTGAGCTTTTGAGACGGCTTATTAGCATGAATGAAACTTGGATACATCAATACACTCCAGGATGTCATTCACAGTCAAAAATTTGGATTGCACCATGTGAACCAACTTTACAAAAAGCAAACTCAATTTTGTCAGCGAACAACGTAATGATGAGTGTTTTCTGGGATGTACATGGTATATTATTTTTATTGATTACTTGGAAAAGAAAAAAAGTATCACTGGTGACTACTAAGTGAATTTATTGTAACATTTGAGTGATGATGTGGAAAGAAAAAGATGGCATTTCACAAAGAAAGGTCTTGTTTCTTCATGTTAATGCTCCGGCCCATCATTTAGTCATTGCAATGGGGAAAATATGCGATATACAGTTACAATTACTTGAATATACACCCTAGTCACCAGATCTAGCAACCAAAGACTGCCAACTGTTCCCGAAACTAAACAGGAATTCTTGAAGGACGAACATTTGACTGCAACGAGGAGATCATTGATGCGCTAAACAGTTATTTTGAGGACCATGAAAATCGCACTACAGAGATGGTTTAATTGAATTATAACACCTATATGACAAATGTGTTAGCCCCTCTGAAGATTATGCTGAGAAATCTGTTGAGTTGCGTTACAACAGTTGCTTTTTTCATTTGGTTACAGTTGTCATTGACAAATAGGCAGGGCACGTTACAGTATTTAGCAACACGTAGAAGTAGAAGGTTTATTTTTTGAAAGACTAAGATGGAAAAGCTCTGTCAATGGAGAAAGACACCGGACCCTTATAAGAGAATATTTCTGGCCTCAATTAGATGGTATGGATCTCAGAAACATATGGTTCCACCAAGATGGAGCCACATGTCACACTGCTCTCGAAATAATCGATATTTTGGACAAGTACAGAGGTATCATCATTTCCCGTAGAGGTGATGTTTACTGGCCCCCGAAATCATGTGATTTAACGCTGTTGAATTACATCTTGTTGGGCTGTGTTAAATCTCGAGTTTATTCCAACAATTCAGAAACAGCAAATTAATTTATGAATAAAATAACGCGTGTTATATGTACGTGTTGGACGTAATTTACGTCCTTCTGTCCTTGAATATTGGGTCAAATGTATACGCACATCCCAACGAAGTCGCGGTAGTCACTAAACAGATGTTCTCTTCTACAGGTAATGACCTCAATTGTGTTCCAAAATAAAAAACGAAGAAATCCCCATCATTTATACAACGTGTTCAATTTAAGTTCAAATATAGGGCACATTTTTGTTCCATTTATACCCCGCCTTTAACTCCAATAGTCATATCGGCGGTCGTACTCCTTTGGAACCTATCGAAGGTGTCAACTCGTATTCGTTGGGTTTTAATCACGTACTCTCATTCATACTTCCAGACTCTGGGGAAGATGAATTATCTTGGTCGGAGAAAAATCACCGCTCCCACTGCCGAGAATCGAACCCGAGACCCGTAGCACGGTAGACAGGTGCTCTACCGACTGAGCTACGGGACCAACCATAGGAGAAGCTTGTTGAAAGACCCTTCCTTTATTTAAAAAGTGCATCATAATATGCGCGTCTTCAATTTCTAATATTTTTATGGCCAACGAGCTAACTAATCGTGACTTAACACTTCACAGTTCAAAACAATAATAGAAATGTTTGGTGCTATAAATTGCTAATTTGGCATAAACTATGTGTTTAAACGTCATATATTTTTTCGTGCAAAAGTAAATATTATCTCCTACGGTTACCAAAATGATAAAACAATTCAATCTGAGTTAAACGAACCTCAGAACCTGTCTCAGAAAATTAAATGTATGCATTTCACTTGTGTTGAAAATAAATTTTAATTGCGCTATTTTAATAAAAAAAATTAGGATAGCCCTTTTTGAAAATGTAAAAAGATGGGCTAGGAGAAGAAAGAGAAAGGGAGACGGGAGACGAGAAGGAGGAGCAGAAGAAGTGGATGAAGAAGAATTCTGCTTAAAAAGGTGGTTCGGAAATTTGAGAAAGTTTTGTATCACCAATGGAAGATGTTGATCTTTAATATTAAGTTTGTTATCTATCCGACATTTGCCTTTGAGTCCTGTGGCTAAAACCCTGTACCTCAGAAAAACATTTTAAAATGTATTTTTTGAACGAGTTGAAGCAACTTCAGAACATTTATTTCCGATGAAATGTGTGTTTAAACTTTTTAGGCGAAATATAATTCCTCATCTATTTACTATAGAATATACCCAAGATAAAATAAAAACCGTAACAATACACGCTGATGTTTAAATTCCATACTCCTATATGATCACGAGAAACAAAACATATGGTATTTCAAATATCTATGTTGAGGTATTGGAAAATGAAAGCAAATAGGAACAAGCTTTTCACAAATGTCTGAAGTCACATAAACATTCATTTGGTATAAATATTGTCTTTTGAAGTTTACATTTCTCTCGCAGTTACGGTTTTACCCTTCTGTTACAGTCCAGCGATATGTAACTATAGTAAAATTCGTTATTCCGGGTGAAGAGGTCCTCATAGAACAACAAGCAAAGTATTCAAGGGCTCCTCGGGAAACAAGCCAGTGGAAAAAAAACAAAAAAAAACGATCAGGACTCGACGTTTAAGGAGCGTATATCGCTCCTTATGGATATTTATAAGAACGGTTATAAACACTAAATAGATATAACACAATAATCAACAAGGACAAAACACTATCTACCAGTACTCGCATCACTGAACAAAAGACTGCAGTAAATTAAATGCCAAGTCAGAACATGGCGAAAACTAATTAAGTCAGAGAAACGTAACTACTTAATTTGATGATTAAGCTCTGTAGATCTGTGCTTCTTAAGCCGACTGATGTCCATGTTAAGGCCGGTTTCCAAGAGAAGCTGAACTGAAATAAAGCATCACGATTAAGCGTGCTCCTCTCGGATGAGATGGCCAAAACCTCCTTAACTCTCCGATCCCAGTAAATGCCCACCTCGGTAGCGTAAATGCTAGCATGTCTGCCTCACGTTCAAGAGGTCCCGAGTTCGAAACTCGATCAGGATGAGTTACCTGGATAAGGTTTTTGTCGGGGTTTTCCCTTATCCTCAAAGACGAATACCAGGTAACTCTAAGCTTCATGGACCCCGGGCTCATTTGAGCATCGTATCACCCAATTCATTCACCGTCCGATATGATTTAACGTTGGAGGACGTAAATTACAAAAAAAAAAAAAAAAAAAAAAAAAAAAAAAAAAAAGATTCCAGTAAATGCTGCATTTTGCCAAGATGGTCGTCTCCCAAAAGTTGCCTCTATGGTTGTTATCAAAGCTCTGCCGGTCCAGACTTCTCAGGTTGCATTAAACGAATGCTCGTTCATATTCGTTTATTCTAGTAGCGATAGTCCTTCCGGTTTGTCCTATATACGGTGTCCTACATTCACAAGGAATACGGTACACTCCCGGAACTTAGAAGTCCAGGTTCTCTTTCACCGATCTCAACAGATGTTTAATCTTTTGAATGGTCCTGGTGAATTTGGTGAGGATTCTGCTAATTCTGCCAGTTAGGTTGCCAGTAAACCAGATGTTGGCTGTAGCGATATGCTTATCTGACGCTTGCTGTATTCTAAGCTCCGGTGATCGAAGCTTCAACTCATATTTGGAGTAACAACTTTGAAATGTGTGTAGTGTTTAACACCCGCTTTTACTCCATGCGGCACCGCAGGCGGTTACATTGGTGATACATGAGATGAAGATGGAACACCGGGGGAATGAGATGGCGGGGGAAACCGGAGGTCCCGGAGAAAACCCGCCCCAGTGCCGTGTTCTCCACTACTAATCTCACTTTGCGGTCACCTGGGATCTAACCCGGTCCGCCTTGGTGAGAGCCAAGCGGTCTAACCACTCAGTCACGGCGCGTCCCTTTAAGCACTTTGAGGAAAGTGAGTCTCTGGTGTCGAAATTCCTGTTTTAAGAGGCAGGGATCAGAGATAGACAAAGCTCTGTGGGCCAATTTATTGAGAACTCCTAGTCCTTGAGACTTATGATGAAAACTATAACCGTTCAGATACAGATCGGTGTGTGTAGGTTTGCAGTATACAGCATGCCCCAGTGTACCGTTGCTGTTTCTTGAAACAAGAATGTCCAAGAATGGAAGAGTTCCATCCTTCTCCAATTCGATAGTAAACTGTACTTGAGGTCGAAGGCTGTTGAGATGCGCAAGAAAGCTGGACTAGCTCTCTGATCCTTGTGGCCAGATTACGAAAGTGTCGTCCACGTATCTATAGAAATGAGATGGTATAAGTGGAGCTGTGGTAACGAGAGTGTTAGCCAAAAAGTCTTCATTGCATGCTGTTTTAGGTCTTTGGTAGTTAGTCATTTTAAGTAAATCAAACGTAAGGAAAAACTTGTAATTTAAAAGAAAAAGGAATTTACTTTAAAAGCTACTGCTTTTATCTACCCTTTCCCTATGAATGCCAGTTTTCTATTTCTATTTATATCTTATGTATAGTTTTAATAAGGGTACCTCATCTGCCATTTTATAATATAAAAATAAACTAAAGAAGAGTAAAGAGGCACTTTTACTACATATGTTAACCAATGTTTTGCATATTGATACTACTGAAAATATGACATCTCTAAATGTGTAAACCATTTACTTATTTGCCAATTTTTACATTTTGCTTTCTCCATTTTTATTTGAACACTCTCTGTGAATGACGTTTCCTTCATAAATTCATATCTGCCATTAAGGGTTGGTTCCCGCTAATATGTTTCTAAAAGTTCGATATAACTAGATAATACGTTAGCTTTTATTGAACCGTAATTTTAGCTATTATTAGGCAGTGATTTGAATAGATAGAGTCAAATTGAAGAATTCAATGACATACCCGGGTTGGAAGCACGGATCTCCTACTTCCGTACTGTTGCAATCGTGTGGAAGAGCGATTGATTAACTTACATCAATTTACCTAACAGTGGTAACTATGAAGCGTGGGACTTAGGTATGGAGTCTGGGACTTACTTACAGCACAGTAAGTTATCACAAAAGGTGCGTAGCTCATTGTACACATATATGACTGCCCTAGTGGTATACTGGGAAAATACGAGTTAGTTGGAGAATTTAATGTCATGCTAACAAGTTGGTCATGGCAGCTCAATGGTTAATAACAACCGGACGTAGCCCAGGAGATCTGTGATTCAAATCCCAGGTGTGGCATTGAATTTTTCACTCTGTCTATTCAAATCATCACCTCAAAAAGGCTAGTGTGAAAGAACGACAAATTTCCTATAATTGGACAGTTATATCATCTCATTTGTTGACATTTAAACAGCCTTACCTATTTTTGCCATTGAAAAGCAACAGATTCTTCTATCTTACATGTAATATCAGTTTCAAACTTAATTGTATTCTTGAAACAAATTGTTTACTATGTTTTGCGTTTAGCTTATCCATATTTAGAGTTAAACATTTTATTGGTATTGTTAGCATTCAGTGAGAGACGCAATTGTTCATTTAATATCCCGATCTGTTAGCTGATAGAATGGTAACTTAATTCTAGATAACTGTTTCATTTTATTTATAAACTAAATAGGACTTTAAAGTCGCAACTCTTCGTGAATTAACCTATATTAAAAATAATATTTTATTGTTGTAATGGTCGTGCATCTTCTTTGGTATTAAAGGTATTTGTTAATTGGCTACTTATAGAATGTAAACAAATAATGCATGTCTAAGAAACAATATACTTCATGTTTTAATAAGTGCTACATAAATCCTACAAGAAATAAATATTGTATAAAGTTGATTATTGGACTTAAAAGGTATGTGATTCTCTCATTGCAATTTTCGTCTGATACCTCAGAATGGCAACAGGCCATGAATTAGTAAATTTACCATTATATGGAAACGTAGAGTCAGATTGAAAAATTCAATGCCATAGCCGGGATTTGAACCACGGTTCTTCTGGTTTCCGTCCAGCCGCACTACCATTGTGCTACTATGGCCAACGTGCCGATATGCCATTAAATTCTCCAACTGACTCGTATTTTCCCGGTAAACCACTTAGGAGTTCTCATAAACACATGAGACAACTACCTTAATGGCGACTTACTACATGTAAGTACTTTAAGGCCCAGGCTTTATAGTTAACCACTATTAGGTTAATTAATGGAAATTAATTATTCTTCCACACTGGCCGTGTGTAGGCTAAATTGTGGAAACGTAGAGTCAGATTGAAAAATTCAATGCCATAGCCGGGATTTGAACCACGGATCTTCTGGTTTCCGTCCAGCCGCACTACCATTGTGCTACTATGGCCAACGTGCCGATATGCCATTAAATTCTCCAACTGACTCGTATTTTCCCGGTAAACCACTTAGGAGTTCTCATAAACACATGAGACAACTACCTTAATGGCGACTTACTACATGTAAGTACTTTAAGGCCCAGGCTTTATAGTTAACCACTATTAGGTTAATTAATGGAAATTAATTATTCTTCCACACTGGCCGTGTGTAGGCTAAATTGTGGAAACGTAGAGTCAGATTGAAAAATTCAATGCCATAGCCGGGATTTGAACCACGGATCTTCTGGTTTCCGTCCAGCCGCACTACCATTGTGCTACTATGGCCAACGTGCCGATATGCCATTAAATTCTCCAACTGACTCGTATTTTCCCGGTAAACCACTTAGGAGTTCTCATAAACACATGAGACAACTACCTTAATGGCGACTTACTACATGTAAGTACTTTAAGGCCCGGGCTTTATAGTTAACCACTATTAGGTTAATTAATGGAAATTAATTATTCTTTCACACTGGCCGTGTGTAGGCTAAATTGTGGAAACGTAGAGTCAGATTGAAAAATTCAATGCCATAGCCGGGATTTGAACCACGGATCTTCTGGTTTCCGTCCAGCCGCACTACCATTGTGCTACTATGGCCAACGTGCCGATATGCCATTAAATTCTCCAACTGACTCGTATTTTCCCGGTAAACCACTTAGGAGTTCTCATAAACACATGAGACAACTACCTTAATGGCGACTTACTACATGTAAGTACTTTAAGGCCCGGGCTTTATAGTTAACCACTATTAGGTTAATTAATGGAAATTAATTATTCTTTCACACTGGCCGTGTGTAGGCTAAATTGTGGAAACGTAGAGTCAGATTGAAAAATTCAATGCCATAGCCGGGATTTGAACCACGATCTTCTGGTTTCCGTCCAGCCGCACTACCATTGTGCTACTATGGCCAACGTGCCGATATGCCATTAAATTCTCCAACTGACTCGTATTTTCCCGGTAAACCACTTAGGAGTTCTCATAAACACATGAGACAACTACCTTAATGGCGACTTACTACATGTAAGTACTTTAAGGCCCGGGCTTTATAGTTAACCACTATTAGGTTAATTAATGGAAATTAATTATTCTTCCACACTGGCCGTGTGTAGGCTAAATTGTGGAAACGTAGAGTCAGATTGAAAAATTCAATGCCATAGCCGGGATTAATTTCCATTAATTAACCTAATAGTGGTTAACTATAAAGCCCGGGCCTTAAAGTACTTACATGTAGTAAGTCGCCATTAAGGTAGTTGTCTCATGTGTTTATGAGAACTCCTAAGTGGTTTACCGGGAAAATACGAGTCAGTTGGAGAATTTAATGGCATATCGGCACGTTGGCCATAGTAGCACAATGGTAGTGCGGCTGGACGGAAACCAGAAGATCCGTGGTTCAAATCCCGGCTATGGCATTGAATTTTTCAATCTGACTCTACGTTTCCACAATTTAGCCTACACACGGCCAGTGTGATAGAATAATTAATTTCCATTAATTTACCATTATATATTTTTTAAGGATACAAATAATAGAGCATTTTACATTATACATTTATTATCCAAATGTTTTTAAAATCTGGTTATACGCTGTTATACCAGAAGTCTAAACTAGTTTTAAATATCATATAGATGTGCTTAAAAATGTTTGAGAGATATTTTTAATTATACTAATTCATCGGGTGTGGTGCATAATTATTATACACAAATTGTTGGACAAATCTACATAACTCATACTGATCTACCAATAACTAAGTAAAAGAAATATTTTCACTCCTCTTTTTACAGAAAAATGTACATCCTTAAGTCCAACTATTGCACAGATTTAGTTGAATTAATTACATCTTAGCAATGCTAAGGCAAAGCAGAAACCATAGACCAGTTTTACTTTCACTAATGTCGAATTTCTGCTGAAAATTGCAGCAGTATTCTTTACAAATTGAATATTACAATTCTGTACCTTTGCTCAGATGAGTAATTAAAATCGAAGGCTAGTGTGAGGCTTTGATATCCGAGCCGGATGGCCCAGACGGTTTCCTCTGTGACCCGATTTCGGGAGACCCGGGTTCGATTCCTGTGGCCAACCTACCTTACCCATAGTGTTCTTCGGAGGGCTTTCCGAGTACCTAGGCGAATGCTGGGTAGGTTAATTACTTCCCCCGAATTTCCTGTCCCTACATTTCATCTCCATTATCATCTAATATCATCTCTCATCTGCTGGTCTCTTTCAGGGTAGAAGTGTGGGCGGGAGTGTCGGCGGTGCATGCTAGGATGATACGCTCTGAGTGAACTACTTCCTCCTCCGGTAGGTCGGTTGCCGGTCTCCGACCCGACTGCTGGGACCGTCTTCGAACCACAGCACGGGAATATGTCCGTTATCCTGGCCTGCCTGGGGAGTTTTCTAAGTAATATTTAGGGACCATGCCCTCTGCACTGTAGTGGCTCCTTAGGACGGCCTTGTGTCTCCTGTCACCTCATACTTCCTCACGGGGATGCTCCACTAGTGGGCATAAGGTACAATAGACCAAGGCTGGTCGCAGTGCCGAATCCCCTCCGGAAAAAAAGACTTTGCTAAATACAAGTATAGTTTATTATGTTGTGAAATGTTGAACATTTATATAGTCATGCATTCAAGCTTTAAAATACTGTGAGGGAAAAGCTTAAAACTAATGTGTCGAAGTATTGTTTGAGGTAGACTAATTTTGAAATTTGCGGACACCCATTTAGCAAATTTTATTTATGGGAACCCTTAATTAAATCTCAGCAAATAGCTATATTCCAGCTTTAACAATATCCTATACCTATTTATACACCAGAAGCAACTTCTGGGGTGTATATATAGAAGTTAGGAGATTGAAACAGCGAGATTTCTTCCTTACAACTCTTAGAAATGTAATTTTAGAGAGGCAATAAACGTCCATGCAAAAAGGTAAGAGAGGTAGGGTTATATATAGGGTATTATTTGATAAGGAAGTTACTTCAGCAAGTTCAAAACCGCCCTCTGAATCGTGGAAATGAAGGCGGAGAAATGTTGACGTAAAGAAGTTAAAGGAAGGAGGTAATGGCGGCGGTGGTGGTGACTACTTTATAGGAATATGGAGGGGGTGAAGTGGCAGGGTAAATCAATTCCTCCAGCCCGCTCTTTCCTTTCTTTTAAGGGATGAGAGAAAGGATATGATCTGAAATACGGACTCGGGGTAACACTAAGAAAAGTCCAGAGCTAGGGAAGTAATCTCCTTTATTGAAGTTCCTCTCTTCTTGAGATTTCTGGTAATGAGATATGTACAAGAAACGTTGGTAACAGTAACGCTGGGAATTAGATGGGCCAGATTTTGGCTTTGTGTGAAATGCGAAGTTAAAAAAATTACAATTTTGCTTCCCCTACCACTAACCTCTTAGCGGTATAGGTTACACAACAGACAGGTCATCTCGCGAACTGAAATCTACTGATATCTTTGCGCTTACCACTACCCAGGGCGAAGGAGTAATGTAAAGCAACCTCAGGAGACAGACCACAGGCCACATAGTTTCACTCCTCTACTGGAACTGCCAAGAGAGGGCGATGAACTACTCGTCAGACACACAGACTTCTGGCGCAGGTACATGAGGAATATGCTTTCCCCGGAGAAAATATCCGAGCTATCTTCCGTCACCACCATACACCACAAAACACAGAGGTAATCCTGAAACATGATAACGAAAAGAAATGAAATTTGAAAGTTGCCTCAGCTTTCTCCTACCCACCAGTGAAGACCACGAAAAATCAAGGACAAAAATGCGTGACTGCAGCACATCGATGCTGTAACCGTTGAGGCATTTCGTTCGGTAGTACATTATAATTACACATTTTCATATCTGGATATAATTGTGTAACTCGTAAATTCTTAGGAGTACTTGTAAAAGTAGGGAGAACACTTAAACTTTATTTCTCTGTTCTGTGAAAATAATCATGCTAATATAAAAGTCGAATTTATTTAAGCATATTTATGACTTTGAAAACTTGAAATCCTGAAATAATTACGCTAGCTTTTAATTACCACAGATGTAATTCAGTGCAAATATGATACAGCCCAAATGTTGTCAATTTCACTTTCATATTTTGCAAAATATGATCAAATTAATTTATTTTTGGTTACGTCACTTAAAAAGACGCTTGCAACATAACTTAAATTTTGATCTAATATTTTAACACGTTCTCCGTACATCCATTTTTTGAATTTCCCTTAGGTTTCTCTGTGCCTCAATAACTTTAGGCTTCAGAAATTTGTAAACTATGAATTTGGCTTTTTTGCCAAAAATTTGAAAACTCTGTGCTTTGAAGTAACAAAAATAGGCTTAAAATGCATCTCACAATAAAGCCCATTGCACTTTCTATTCAGTCTCTCTCTATGAACGCGTGTAGTAAGTTTCACTAGTTTAACACTAAAACTGCCAGGCAAGGAGCATTTTAAATGAAAAATGCTGAAATTTTCAATTGCGAGAAAACAAGGATAAAGAATTAGAATTGACATGTAACACTAGCATTCACGTAACTTACAAACTAGATTAGAGCATTTAAAACTGGCTTTCGCATGCAATCTAAGCTTTCTTTGGATTCAGGAAGCCTTACACTATTTTATACACTAAAAAGAGGAAATTAGATTTTTTGAAAATGTTCATGCAATTTCAGTCATACATATCCTTAAAATACATTTTATTTATTCGTTTTGCAAACTTTAATTTTCCTTTTATTTAACATCGCCTCAAAAAGATAAAAAAGAGTTATTTTGAAAAGTAAGCGACGTTCGATGATGCCTACCCTCTTAAGGTAATGGCCAAAAATCGCTTCTGTTTTCTAGCAGTTACATGCAACGAAATCCATTAGTTTTATAAAAACATTATTATGCAACGTTTTATTTATGTATCACATTAAAATGATATAATACAGAAAAGGTTCATTATGAACTTATTATTTATAAAATCACCTACAAAATATTTTTCATACCAGTAACGCTATTACAGTTACACCAATATGAAGCATAGTAAATTATATCAATACATAGCTAACTAATTTAGATACGTGGAATTTGTTCTTAGGTACCAACAACATAAACCTAAGCAGTCGATTTTGTTTCCCAACCACTGTAATCTCCACAAGTCCAGTTTGACCATTTAGAACATTTGAACCAGTATACCAGAGCTCGTTATTTTTTTTTCAAACTAATCGCACAACAAGCAAATGTCAGAATCATTTTAATAACATTTGCACTTTAACTACATTATATACAACTTCGGGCTTGCAGGTCCTGGTCCAGTAGGTTTAATATGCCACGTTTCGCCGAAAACTGCGTCTCCTGCATCATCAGGGTTACCAACTTGTGAGCTCCGGAGTACAAAGACTGATATCACAAGTACGTAATCAAATAAAGAATTATCACGACTTTTTTTTTTTTTTTTTTTTTTTTTTTTTTTGACAACGTGCCTCTACTCATCCTCATAAATTTGATGGTTCTTCTCAAAATAGTTTCCCCTGAATGCGATGCACTTGTCTCAGGTTTCTGCCAGTCTTCAAAGACATGCTGGAAACCATTTTTTAAGAGATCCTTCAAAATCTCCTCCGCAGCCTCCACCACTACTTCTGATTATGGATAATGCCTCCCACAAGGTGTTTCTTCAAGTTAGGGAATAGAGAAAAGTCACATTGGGATAAATCCGGACTATAGGGAGGGTGAGGGATGCACATCACGTTGATTTTTGCAAGATATTCGGCATCAACAGTGGCAATATACGGTCGCGCATTATCGTGGTGCCGCATCCAGCCTGCTTCACGGGAATGTGGACTTTTGCCCCTAATAGGGACTTGCAATGTTTACAGGAAATCTCTGTAGTATTGCCCAGTTACTGATAGGTGTGCAGGCACAACATGCAGATAAACCATTCCATAAATATCAAAGAATGAGATGGCCATAACTTTCCCGACAGAAACAACCCCTTTTTCTTTTTGGGGGGTTGGTGATGAAGGAGATTTCCACACTGTGGTTTGCTGTTTGCTCTCAGGATTAAAATGATATAGCCAAGTTTCATCAGCAGTGATTACATTTGAAAGAAACTCCGGATCTTCCTCTAACATCAACTTTAACTGCATTCAGGCCTGCATGTGAATGTCCCTTTGTTCGTGAATCAATAGTCTCGGTACCCATCGCGCACAAACACGTCTCAAGTGTAATGTTTCTGTCACCAACGTGAGGTGGCACCCAATGAAACGTTCAGTATTTTAGAAAGTGATCTTAAGGTAATTCGTCGATCCTCTCTCACAATGGCAGCGGCAGTGTTGATGTTTTCTACCGTAGGAGCAGTAGCTGGAGCACCGGGTCCACTTTCCTTTGAAATTGATTGTCTCCGCTCTTTAAACATTTTTAACCACCTTCGAACTGCGCTGGAGGGAAGAAGAAACCCTCCATAGAGCTCCAGTAACATTTTAAAGGTCTCATCTGAAGATATGTTGAGAATTTCAAAGTCGCATGTTGATATTTGATATAGTATTTCAACTCCTCTTTTCTCTTCTTGTGAAGAACTCAAGCCTATCTTCCTTTTGCTGATTTTCTAGCTGACTGCTAGGCCTCTTTGCCAGTCCTGTCCAATAAACTGTTTTCCTTCTTGTTTCTTCTACTTATAAGCTTCTTTTCTTTCAAGTATTTCTTGCGTCGGAGTATATGTAAGTACAGCATGTAACGATCTACTAAAGGATAAGAAAATGACTAACAATGAGATTGCGATCACGAACAGTCTTTGCCATTGGCCCACAATTACAACATACAAACATCTTGATAAACAAGCGTTAAATAATACTAATAAAGTAGTCTATATTTACATAGTAATGCAAAATGGTCCCCATTAGTCATACGTAACATAGAAAATTAAAACAGATAGCTAATCTAGCAAGTGCTTTACATTGTTTTCCAAACACCGTTATAACAAAATCGCTGGAAATGATAAATGCAAATTAATACAAAGAATAGAGTGTTCAAAATGACTAATTTTCCTTCATATAGTTCCAAAAGACATTGAGAGATGGCAGCACTAGTAAAGGGACTTGTACCTCTAAGGAAATATTTTGAAAACAGGTTATCGTCTTTCGCCACTCCTTCATCATTTACCCACTATCCCGTACTAAAGTGGAATTTGGTATCGATATCAGTATTAATGGAGTAAGCAGTTTATAGGGGTAGAAGAATATGCAAAATGCTCATTTGGTTAATAAGTATTGTAAAATTATTAATAACATTAAATTCTTAAACATAATAGGATAATTCAGGCCTTTATCACAATTTTACTTGTCAAAAGCTGTTAAGTACCTCAAATATAAAAAAAATAAAAAGATAACAAAAATAAATAAAGTAGGTGTAAAATCTTTCGCACTCTACCTTAAGATACTATTATAAAATAAGTGTGCTTTGAGAGCCTAATTTGCCTCCTCTTCTTATATAGTTTTAGATATAGCTGCATTATTACATTTAGGAAGCAGATGAACCGCTTGTTATGAGTTCCGTAAAATCTGCTATATCTATCTATATTTAAATCGGAGCCGAAAGTAAAACGATTAAAATCAACTAATGAGAAAGAAAAAGAATGACAGAATTTATAAATTATATAAAAATTATAAAACGATTACTGGAAGAAGGAAGGCTTGTGATTTCACTAGTAGATAACAGCATTGGCTCTTCATTTTCCCCTTCCTTCAGTGAAAATAAGTTCAACACTAAACACGTTCTTATATCACTTGTTGAGATGTGTGATCCATTCTATAAGCTAAATAGTGCATCAAGATTTCAATTTCACAACCATTTAGCGTCATGTTTACGTTAATTTAGTGACAAAACATACTACGAAGTTGGTACTAAAGTTGTAGAGGTATAATTTGGTATCCAATATCAGGAGATATCTGCTATTGCCTGCTGGATGACTCGCAGACCACTTTCATCCAATTACCATGTACTAGGGGCACACCTGTAGATTATAAATTTTGGGAAACGAAAATGTTGTGGCGAAACGAGAGGCTTAAGGTTTAGCGATCCATTCCAAAAATGTAATAAAACTAGTCTCAGAGGTTCTATATTTGAATTTAATGCAGTGAAATGTTTGGAAACGTAATTTCTTCTGCTAAAACGTATTGACTTCATTATTAATGTAATATTCCATTTGTTTTTTGTACATTATATTGCCTATTTAGAGGATGACATACAAACAAAATATAAAACCTACACATTGTGACGCAGTGACAACAGTTCAAGGTTTTCAAGAGGTTGGCGCCGGGCAGGCGGAGCATAAGTATATAAGCGGCGCACTTTCCCAGGAACGTAAAATATTGAAGTTACTGTCAGCAAAATAATCTGAATTTGTATATGTTTTGTCGTCTCAGACATTCTGGATCTATATGGAAATTTTCAACGGCTATATAAGCGAGCGCATTGTCAACCTAGTCTCGCAAAGTGTATACTTGGGTCGTGACCAAGTAAGCAAACGAGTTAGTGTGTTCTGCGAGCGTGTTTTTGACGAATGTGTCTCTTGGGTTCGAATACCCAGTGAGTGAACCATCCGAAAAAGAGGTTGTTTTATGTGTATTGTATTACCATGCAAGGAAAGTGCGACAGAGGCTACTGAAATACTACTTTCGTGAAGAAGCAGTCTAAGTTACACGAAGATTTAGAGAAACTTCAACTATGTTACAAAGCGACAGTAAAAATTAGTGATGACAGAATAAAAAATGGAGAGAATTGCAATATACATTACAGTTTCCAGTGCGTGTTGCTGTACTTTTATTACCCCCTTACATCCCACATGCAGACTCAGATGGACCACATCTCTCCGACTTTATCACCCACACTCAAGGTGTTACTCTGATCACTTACGGGTTGGAGAAAGTTGAAACTCTCTCCGAACTTGGAATATTTACCCAAGTTGTGCCGCACTGCAGCTACTTACTATGCGCTCCCGATGTTCGAACTCGCCACATTTCCAACCACTGAAATGTCCCCTATCTTCCGGTGCTTTCCACAGTTCTTATCTTATAGTGGATCTTTCTTCAACTGCATAAGGACTAAGAGTACAGTGATGTTTGTTCTCCAGGTCACGTACTTATTTGACTACCTTGTTTACACACAACGCTTTTAATTACACCACACCAACAGCCCCCTCAAACATAATCCTCTTTGTAGTTTCATGCACCTTTCTAAATTAGAATTTTCAAGCTTTATTTTACATTTACACACCTTTTCCGAGCACTCTCATTTGTTTTTATCTCTTCCGCAATACATTGTTGCAAAATTTGCTGTATTCTATAAAATTAGTTTAATCGCTTAGAGATGTTATTTAATTATACATTTTATATTAGGCGCAGAAATAATATAGGAGACAGGATATGCAGATATTTTAATATCCTTAGTTATATGCTGGTCATCAACAGGTATAATATTTGTTTGATGTGTCGAGTAACAACGCATAACAACATACATTTAAAAATATCGATTTGTTGAAAATTTCAAACCAATAACACTAAATATCTTGCAATAATATTTATTTAAAATCAGTTGCGTGTATAAGCAGATATTCATTTTAACAGTATCTGTCTGATTCGAAAGATTTATTCTTGGACTAATTCTGCAAATTCCTTTCGAATGCAGAAGATTGCGCAAGCTGTTCTCAGAAAATTCAAATATATATTCAATTTGCCATGTAAATATATTATATACTTCTTATTTCATACAAAATAGTTAATAATTTTTATTAACAAACAAAATGTTTCCATTTTTTACACTTACATGTTATCTGAGGGGGATTTTTTTGATCTTCTTGTTGCAAATGTTTTTGTTTTCCTTTCTCCAAACTCCTCTTTTTGACCATTTTTACCTTGTTTTCGCTGCGTTTCGGTTTTGCTATTCTGTTGTTTTTGTACATATGCACAGCACACAAAGACACACATGCCCTAGTCAGGATTTGAACCCACTACCCCCTGCGCAGGAAACGCGGGAGACATACACACTAGCGATCACGGCTACGAGGGGCGGCCATTTAAATATATACTTCAGCTGAGATTCGAATCGCGGCATTGCTCGTAGGACTATCCTATACAGCTTAGGAAGATGCTGAACTTAAATATGTAGTTTTAGAACTCAAAAACATTCGTTTTACACTTATGTTATCGGTAGATACAGGCTTACACTTGCAAAGACCTTTTTCTTAAAATGCTTCTCTTTGGTGGGGGTACCTAAAATTATATTTCGTTGAAATTTTGACATCAAATTTTAAGTACAGTGTAACATATAATTATGTACTGTAATTGATAGAGAAGAAATTAAAAAAAGAAACACGCTTTAAGCGCATTCACAGTAACATTTATTTTCATACCCGTTCTACACACGTTGCTTTTTTATTGTAATTTACGTTCTCCAACGTTATCATATCGGACGATGAATGGAATGGGTGAAATGATGCTCAAACAAGTCCGGGGTCAATGGAGCTTGGAATTATCAGACATTCGTCTATCAGGATAAGGGAAAACCGGGAAAAGGCCTTATCCAGGTAACTCACCCTAACCGAGATTCGAACTCGGGACATCTTGAACGTGAGGCAGACACGCTACCATCTGCGCTACCGAGGCGGGCTAAAACGTTGACTTAATTAACCAAAACATATGTTTCTAAAGTTTGTAGCAATTATTTTTGTTATGTATAAGGTGCTAAGGAGATTCCGGAAGCTGAACTGATAATGTATTAATATATAATTAACTATATTTAAAAATATTAATATGTTACGGCAAATGTACAAGGTTATATTGTGGTTATATTTCATCTCTTGCTAATTCATCTTGCTCATCGAGTTACAGTGTATTACTTACATCTCGGTTTTCATTTTTATGTTCGTTTTAAGTTCCCTTTTATGTTCCCACTGAACTTAAGCATTTGTTAAAGTTGTCTTTGTAGCTTAATACATACACACACAAACAAACAAACACACACACACAGACACACACACACACACACACACACACACACACACACACACACACACACACATTCATAAAGTTCCAGAATCTTTGGGAGATGGGAGTGATTCAGATTAAACATAAGTTCTCCGTGCCAGGTAGCATCGAATCAGGACATCTGGGTTCAGAAGCAAGTACTCTGACCACACTTACTACCTGTTTGATAGAACCTACGGTATTATACTTTCTTCTAGCAAATGAGTTTCTGAAAAACTTGTTCCTTCACTTCAAAAAAAAACCCAGCTAACGAATAACGTATTTTCAATTTTATTTTAATACTTTGAATGCCAATCATGTGTGGCCCTAGTAGGTTAAAATGAGCGCTCATTTTAACCTACTGGCCCTTTTATGGATTTTTAGTAAATTTTTACACAAATGCTTTCTAAATAATCCAAATGCTTTACTACATTTGTCAGTAGAGCCCGTAATGCACAGAGAAGGATTTGGGGCTGTAAATATATGCTTTTGCATTAGTAAATTGAACCCAATACATGGAAGTGCGAATTTCGATTAAGAAGATTTTAAAACTTTTAACGGTTATTGAATTGGAGGTACTAGAAAAGGTTTTATAACTTTTGTGCAACAGATTTTTGTTGTTATTGCGAACAAGTTCCGTTTAGATAAAGAAAAATAACAATATTCAAGAGTTTAAACTTTTGCTACCTGCTTTTATCAGATTCTAAAAAGGAAAGTCGTTAAGGAAGGCACCTTCAGAGTATTAAACTAAAGGAAGCTATCGGCAGCATTCCTTCTGCACAGGATAGGATCATTTCCGATATAGCAGTACCTTCCCGTTGCCGTATTTATAGAGGTTTTAATGAAGGCCGTACTCTCTAGCGGGTCGTTCCAAACGACACTTAAATGGCTACGGGATTACAGTGAATTAAAAGTCGATTACAAACAAGGATTTTCCTTTGTTCAATTGGAAATGGTTTTATATGACCCCGGATTTCACGGCAAGAAAACACAGCTTTGTTCCCTGATAATGCACCGGGATTACCGTCTGTTTTTATTATGAAGCATTTGTTACAGTATTCTATATTCGTTTGCCCACCTGCCACTGCATGTGCTTTTTGTGGGCTTTTGCTTATTGGCGCTTTCAGGTCTCTGCGTCATTTTTAATGGGAGTGGTCAGTGTTCCCCTCTAATTGTTTCCACTTTAGTGGTCAAACAGCATTTTATTTTTACTTTACGTCCTCCAACGTATGTCATATAGAACGATGAATGAAATGCGTCAAATGATGTAGAAATGAACCCAGAATCCCTTCCAATTAAGGTAGGTCGTGCAGTATCGGCCGGGTTAAGTTTTTTTTTTACTTTACTCTGTAACTGTGGTGTTTAATCGGAATCTTACTATATTATTGTCTTACCTCAATACATGCTCTATAGATAGTAAAATGTCAATATTTTTATTTTTTTATTTATAGTACTTTATTACATCGAAAGTAAAAAAGCTAAAATTAGAAGTCTTGTAGAAAGTGTCTTGCCGTATCGGCCACTGTCTTTTCTGTTACAATATAGATTGTCAGTGATACATTGCACTGCCACATATATAACAATAGTACAATACAAAAGCATGGAAACTTATTGCCACTATTTCTGCCCAGTTCATAAATGTTTAGCTCACTAGTTTATAGAGATCACAGATAAAGCGCTGCTATAGGGCTCAGAATATCTTCCGTGCGCTCAGAGCTACACTAACCACCATCAAGCACTCAGAGCAAACAACTGAAGAGAGGAAGAAGATATCCGACTATAGCACACGTGAATGCATAAGCTTGCTACTGGTTACTGGAAACTTCTGTCACATGGAAGCAAAAGGGGATATTACAGTAGTGGCCGGTACTGCATGTTGGCCGATACTGCACGACTTTCCAATATTCATCTTTGATCCCAGGCGAACGAGCAAAATGAGATTTGCGGTGGACAACACGGTGCTGTGGCAGCTTTTCTCTGGGATCTCCGGTTTCTCCCACCATCTCATTTCACTGCTGTTTGCTCTTAATTTCATGCATCATCAGTGTCACCACTTGCGATGCCGCATGTAGTAAAAGTAGTGGTTAAGCACTGCACATTCATTCAGCTTCCAAGAAAAGAGAAAACCATGGAAGGAATGAAGGAACCTTATCCAGATAACTCACCTTGGCCAAGTTTCAAACTACAGACATCCTGAATGTAAGGCATACATGCCGCCACCTGTGCTACAGAGGCAGGTAAATGGCCTTATATTGCATTTTACAGTATTTCAATTATTTATGAGTCACTCTTTAAGTACGTTCGCTATGAGTGGACCCATCTTATAACCTAAGTGTATCAAAATAATTACATAATGACTCTAAAACGTTGAACAAAGGCATAGTAACTATAAATTAACTTATCAAGCAAAGTGGCAGCGCGTTAGCGTATAGGACTCGTATTTGGGAGCTCGAGAATTTGCATCCCATCGACCTCGAACTATGACTTAAATTTGTGTGGATTATTGATGTCACTTAAGAGTGCACTAG
The DNA here is from genome assembly GCA_030765055.1 of Mantis religiosa. Taxonomy (NCBI): domain Eukaryota; kingdom Metazoa; phylum Arthropoda; class Insecta; order Mantodea; family Mantidae; genus Mantis; species Mantis religiosa. Next base: position 138,868,350 of record CM060957.1, read on the forward strand.
TGTGCTTATCTTCATACGAGGATTTTATTTCTATCATTTCTTTCATTTTGTTTCCTCATATTCCAGGTGTGTTTCAGGCTCGAGTGCATAGCGATGCTGAACAGATGCGGATACTTGCGGGTGGTAGGTTAATATTGCTATCGTTCCCTTTCTACCACAAATTTCTTTACAATCAGTTGCTTTCATCTGTTTTAGGGTTGTAGATCCGAAATTGTGATGCAGTTGGGCATGTCTTTGAAAAGATTTCTTCCTGGCATTTTGTGGCACTCTATGATCCCATTGTCCTGAGCCATGGCGTAGCGGGCTAAGGCAGCACGCCTTGGTCCCTGGCCACGGAAACGGCCCGGGTTGGATCCCACCCATGTGGTGGGGATATTGTGTCCCGGGTATAGGACCGGTGCCCACTCAGCATCGTGAGGAGCTTACGCTAGGTAAGCGGCCCTGGTCACGGAAACCAACAGTTCCGCCTGGGGAATACCGAGATGCTGACCACATCTCCTCCCCGTATCGGTTGGATGATCGTCCACCTCTGCCGTGCTTAAGTGAGCGTGAGACCAGCAGTCGGGTTGGTAGGCCTTGACCCTCTAAGGGCTGTCGCGCCAGTGGTTAACATTAACTTTTAATTAGGATCCCATTCCTGAGAGCTGCCTGCATTGTCACAGGACTCTGACTTTTAACTTAAGATTATTCTTGCCAACTCCGGCAACTTCTTGCTAGATCTGCACTTTTCTGTGCCTTATATAGCGCTCGCTTTGTTTATTAAATACGAAGTAAAATAGCTACATTACCAAAATGCTTCATTATGAAGAACTTCAAATAAATTCCTTCTCGAATAAATGAAAACGGGAATCAGTGGTGTAACTTAAGTGGTATGAACCGACGAAACATTTTCAGAGCAGTAAACGTCATAGATACAAGCAAATTGCGACATAGGTATGGCGGCATCGAACCTGTTGAAACAACAAACAGATTTTGCAATCTAATTCCCTTACTTCTACATTCAAAGCTGGAGGTGGAAAGCTTTTTTATTCTGTTGAATATTGGCAAACTTAAATAATCAGCTTAAATGCTCCAACTGTGGGAACGGCGGGTGTTGTAATGCAGAGACGTTATTAGTACTTTGCGAAATGGTGTTACTCGTTCGAAATTCCCCTCCCAAAAATGGTGTGGCTAAAATTAGGCTACAGAAATGTAGACAGTAAGCTCTGTACTTCCAGTATAATCTTCAACGCCTTGGAGCTGCCTAAAGAGCAGCTATAAAATAGTTTAGTTCTGATTAATGAAAGGAATTTTGCATCTTAAGTTATTAAATTTTATATAGACCTTTTAATTAATTTTAGTATTAATTTTTACTTAGAAATTTTCTAACCATGTTTAATTTAACATTTGACGAATTTTGGCTAACAACTGTTGTGACACTGGCTGGAGTCGTTAGGGAACTTACAGTGCTAGTGTATATCGTCATCAGGATTTAGTTCCCGTTTCGGGTCTATTCTTTATCCTTAGCTCTCACAGATCATGTTCAAAGCAAAAAGGACTACTTGCTGTGCTTTTCTTCAATTACAGACCTCCATTATCTGCATTCTCCTAATTCCTCCTATGGTTTACTTGGTTCAAGCGAACAACGAATTTGGCACAAATAAATCTGTGTTATACGAGCACTTCATCGTTTAAAATTTATTACCAGGAGGGTTTCGTCAAAATTTAGGTTAGTTTGAATTTTTTTTCGCACTATTAATAGTAAGATATACCTAGCTTAAAAACCTATATGAGTGTGTAATTAAGTAATAAAGTAGATGCGTGTAAACAGTAAACGCTTCATTCACTTCTCGTTCTACTGCAAGTGAAAGCAGTATTGTACACTTCACTCATGTAGCAGATGGTCTGTCAGGTATTGGCTGGACTAGAGCATGTGCTTTGATCATGTTATGATGGGAGCTTTCGAATTACTAATCGTTTATGTTTCGTGAAATGGAAGAAGATCAAATGTTAAGCAGGCCTTTTCTCTACTAACTTAAATTCGCAGTCCAAACATGGATATGTACACTCTTTCCAGCTTGTATACTGATGTATGTTTTAATTTTGTGAAACTGACTTTCTCACGCAAAATTATATACCTCTACAAACTTACTTAACTGTTACTCTCTTAGTCATATGATCCTATGCAGACATCTCTTTCATTGTTTCAAAACGAATTGTACTAGCGACAACTTATTACACCTAAAATCCTAAAACGTAGATAAATTTTGAAAGATTATTTACCTCTATAGCAAATATTGAAAATGTCCTCCATCTTTCATAAGGCACAACTCGACACGTTCCATGTTACTGACCACTCGTTGGAGGACTCTGTCGTCAATAGCTTGAAACTCCTGTGTGATGTACTTCAGATCATCCATTATCAGGGGACGTGTGGCGTAAACTCTTTCTTTATGTAACTCCATAGAAAGACGTCCGGTGATGTCGAATCCGGAGATCTTGGTGACCATATTTTCCTGGAAATTATCCGGGCGTCAAAGAAAATTGCAATTTAGTTCCATGGATTCATTTGTGGTATAGCATGTAGCGTTATCTAGCTGAAAATATCCTTGACTCAGCTCTGCATCACACAGTTGATCAACAAACTCCATGAAAATCCGTCGGAACTGTGTAGTGTTCACAGTCTGGTTAAAAAAATTGGCCCCACTATCTCTGAGCGAATATTGAACGCAAAACTCCAATTTTAATCGGGTGCATAGGTCCTTCATGGATGAAATGTGGATTTTCGGTGGCCCAGCGATTAAGACATTCAGCTATTAAGTTTATCAGTCAATAAGTCCTGTAGCTTACTAACCCAGATATAAATATTGTTGAAAGGTATGTGAATTAAACTATTTTAAGATTAAATATTTATTATATCTAGAGGTGTGTGTCGTACAATGCACTTTTTATAAATTTAAAATGTAAATGAATTACTTAGGCTCATTAGTTTCTTTGACTGAATAAAATAATTGTAATTTTTGTTCATTACTAACGGAAATAATTTTAAAAGGAAAACTCACAAATATAACATAATATGAATGAAATTTAAAATTTTCATAAAATACAATGATCTTACCAATACACTATAAAGTTTTCTTTTGTTTATTGAGTCCTGCACAACAAAACTCAAAATCACTTGTTTACATAATAATATGCAAGTTCTTTACTATTAAACTGAAGTCTACCTGTCCCATTTAACCCTACGAAGGTGTTTATTTTGCACATGCACTCTAGATGTTCAGGTCAAAATAGTACCCAGTATGAATCACCTAAAACTTCCAGTACCAATACTTCCGAAATGGAAATTGCTTTGATGTACGATTTTCACAGCGTTGTTTGGTAGTTAGGGGATCGTGGGTTTAGACAACAGACCAGTAGTGCATGTTTCTGCGGTTTACCATGGCCATGATTAATAAATGTTGCTTCATCACTAAACAGAATGCATGATGAATCTAGAGTACCAAGTCTTAATGTCCATGCACATGATTCTCAAAATCGTTTCCATATAGCTGCTGATGAAGAGAAATGTGATAAGGATTTAACCTACAAATACTCCAAAAAGTATTCGTCTAATCATATCAATTAGAATATAACAAGCACAATCAGAAAAATATAGATAAGAAACGAAAAATAACTTTTTCCTTACATCGGTTGACCTCTATATTTAAAAATAATATGCAATTTATATTCATATATTGCTTATTTAATGAAAAGCATTCCGTTATTTAAAATCATGTCCCATTTGATGTCAAACAAATATTCGTCTAGTAAACAGGATCCCAGGTATGGTGCCTCGCTGACACACGCCCCTTCCCCTTTCTATGAAGATGCGTTTCATCCACTGCCGTTGACAGTTTAATCTCTGTTTTCAAACCCTTCGGCTGCTATTTAGGTAATATTGGTCGAAAACGTCATGAAACTACAAAAGAAGAGAGACAAATTTGCACTAGTTTATTTAAAAAGGGGAAATCTTTTCAAGAAATTGGAGAAAACATTGGAAGACCTACCAGTACAGTGAAGACTGTTATATACATGTTTGATCAGAACAAAACTTAGGAAAATCAATCAAGAAGCGGTCGTTCTGCAGTTCTATACCAGATGTAGAAACGACAGTTACTTAGAAAATTCAAGAAAAATCCTAAACTAAGTGTTCCAAAACTTGTTATTGCACTACAAACACACACAGGAAAGTCCGTTTCAGCACAAACTATAAGAAACGTGCTTTGTGAAGCTGAGCAGGGAGATCGAACAGCCCGTAGAAAACCATCTATCAGTAAAATTAACCGAAAGAAGCGAGTTGCTTTTGCAAAACAACATAAATACGATGGATTTGATTTCTGGAGGAACGTTGTATTTACTGACGAGAGTCAATTTGTGCTCTTTAAGTCAAAAGGGCGAGCAACAGTGCGGAGAAAAAAGAATTGTGAGCTTTAGGATAAAAATATAACAGCTTCAGTTAATCATGGAGGCACTTCAGTACTTGTCTGAGGCTACACGAGTGCAAATGGTGTGGGGGATTGGTGTTGTATTGATGGAACTATGAACCATAAGGTTAATATAAACATCCTAAAAAGACATCTGTCCAGGAGTTTCAATAATATGGATCCTTCTGGGGATTATATTTTCACACAAGATAATGATCTAAAACACACAGGTCTAGATGTAGGGTTATGGTTGTTGTATAATACTCCACGATGGATGCCGACACCACCGCAATACCCAGACATGAATCCAATAGAGAATTTGTGGAGTATACTGTACAAAAGTATTAAGAACCATCAGATACCTAATATAAAGGATGGATAGAGTCAACATGAAAAATTCAATGCCATGACCGGGATTTGAACCACGGCTAGTGTGGAGAAATGATTAATTTCCATCAATTAACTAAAATAATATAAAGGATCTAAAGAACACTCTACTAGTAGAATGACGTAAAATTACAGTGGAAACAACACAATATTTGGTGGAATCCATGCCAAGGAGAATGCAAGAGATTATAAAGAGGAATGGGGGACCTATTAAGTACTAACCGTAACATTCCACACCATTTTCAGTATGCAGACAAATACTTATCCTATATTGTATATCTTTACTTTTGAATGTTTAATTATGTTTATGTGAATATATAGTATGCGTTTCTTTATTGCATTATCTGTTTCAGTAATCAATAAATAAGACATTGCCCCTGCTGTACTTTATTCTGATGATTTTCAACTATACATCCTTAAACATAAACTTATGCATTATACGAATACTTTTTTGATTAACTGTATGTCGATGGAGAAGGGAAGTACACTTGCTTGACTCATTTCACTTCCACGTGTGATTGTGAGGGAACTAATTTGCAGATCTATTGCAACATCAGCCGAAACATTAATTTGTCCTACATCTCCAGTTATCTATTTGTGTTACGTTTCTTGGTCTTACACTACCACTTTTAGGGGTTGAAGAGGTTGATGAATAATTGCGGAGATGGTTGACTTTATTAGAATATCTTTCCGTATACAAGATCAAACTGCAATGTTCCAAAACTCTCGGTACACCATCAGCATATCGGCTTTTTCTGAATTGGTAAATCCCATCTTCATTCACACAGCCTACTGCTTGAATATCACTAACTGACCAGAAGGTTCGTAATGCCGAAATGAGCCGCAAACCATAACAATATCGAATGGAGCGACCAGACCGGTTGAATAGAACACATAGTTGTTGGTGTGTGAAAGTTTTTAAATAAGATATATCGTGAACCACTGGAATGCTGCGGAAAACACCATTAACATTCTAATTTAGCGTACTTTTGAATTTTATGTATTTACGCATTGCTCCACCTTCAAGGTGCTATTAAAGTAAAAGGGCAGATCAAATATAAGCGTAATTATTTTTTAAAATTTATTGTATCGAGAACGAAAATGCGCATATACAGATTACTTTTCTGCATAGTTTCCTGCCTTCGATAAAAAATTTCTCCGTTGGGTTGGCAAGTTTTTGATGTCATTCTTAGAGAAAGAAGAAGGGCGCGTACCTAGCCAGTTGCACAAGAACTCTTCTACACCTGCGTCATCATCAAAGCACTGTCATCCTAGGTGTTGTTTGAGTGTTCCAAACAAATAGTAGTCGCAGGGCGATACATCTGGACTGTAAGGAGTGTGTTCCTGTAGTGAGCAATTCTTTTCCTCTAGTTTTTCCCGCATTAAATTGGCTGTATGTGGCCTCGCATTGTCATGGAGAAGAATGGCTTTCCAGGTCGGTTGCCGGCCTTGTTCGTTGCGATATACAGCTTTTGCTGAATCCACTATGCAACAGTAATAAACTGCATTGATTGCCGTTCGTTCGTGAAGAAACTTCACCATCAAAACTCCTGCGGAGTCCCAAAAAGCGGTTGTAAGGATCTTTCCAGCAGATGGGCGTGTTTTGACCTTGACCAGACCTGCTGCATCTCCTCGCTGCCACCCCATGCTTGCTTTGACTCTGCGGTGTGATGATGCACCCACGTTTCATCACAACTCACAATGCAATTCAGGAAATCTCCTCCCTCCTCGTAGCAATGCAGGTGTCTCTGACAAACAATCTGTTGTAACGTCTTTTTGTTCCTGGTTGAGGGACAAGGAATCTACCTGGCAAAAAAAATTGTCTGTAATGGAGTTCATCTCGGATGATTGTTTGAACACTTCCGTAACCTATTCTTCGGGAGAAAACAATTTCGGATATTTTTATGCGCCGTTCTTCTTCAATAATGTAACGAATGGCAACAATGCTGTCTGCAGTAATGCTTGTCCGCGGTCTCCTCCTACAGGTTCATTTTCCCCTTACAAAGTTTTAGCCCACTTATACACTCCACTCTTCGAAAGTGCTTCTTCTCCAAACTGTGTGTGGATCTCTCTCAAATTTTCCGAAGGTCTGGAGCCCTTTTTTGCAAGAAATCTAATGATGATTCGTTGCGCAACAGACGTGGGCACCTCTTGTTCACTCATGGCGTACTGACACACACCCGTTCTCCGCGACGCGTGCGTGCGCAATACCCCTCTCGAGTCTTCCGCACCAAAATACTGTCAAAGTCTCTGCTCAAAATTATTTCCCAAATCAAAGTTATATTAAAATTTCCGCTTATATTTGATCTATCCTCGTATATATTCAAGCTAAAATTACGAGCCCTAACTACCAAACAATTCTGTGAAAACCGTACATCAATAGCACTTTCCATTTTGGAAATACTGGCGGCGCAGATTTTAGGTAATTCAAACTGTATATAAGCATCTAGGTCAACAGCATCCAACTTTTTCGCCTATGTTCAGTTAAACGCTTTCCTTGGGCATAGGAATGGGTGAATATAACGTGTTCAATTGCTGGAGAGAACAATTAGAAGGTGAGAAGCTATGCAAGAAGTGGCATACCTTGTTGGTCCTGGAGTCATGAGAGTTCCATTATATCCCATATTTCTACGGAGGTAGACACTCCAATTTTTTCAAAAATAGTAGCTTCAATTCTTTATACCTCTCTCGCCGCATATGTAGGCACGAGTTTCATTGTTGACAAACTGAACTTTTGCAGCATTTGCTTTAATAATGTAGATTTAAAAAGACGGATTTAAAGAGACCTTAAGTTTAGGATATACTATTTCTGAAAGGCCATGCTAAAGCTCTGAAATAGTAATCTTTTTTCCTCAGGGTATACCTTAATGAGAGAAAAAGTCAAGGAAAGGAATTTATTTAAACCAAATATTTTCAAAATTATAGACCATTAAAATTTCTATTGGGAGAAAATAAACCCGAACACTTATGAAGGCTACATACTACTTAATTTATGCTGTTTATATATATATATATATATATATATATATATATATATATGTTATATATAACATCTAACAGAAATCAGAATAGCAAAAAGTTTTAAAACAACAATGCATATGACTGGAAGGGAATGTTAGCTTTACTGTTTTATATAAAATTTTGATTCCAGTGGAAGTGTATAGCCACACTCTGTGTGCTGATATCATTCTGTCAATATAAATGTGGCTAAATATTCGAAGAAGAAATGACAATAATTTCTCCCCTGGTGCTTCTGTGAGTTTGTATGTTGAAGTGCTGGATTTGCTTGCAAATTTGTATCAGGAAAGGCGTGTCGTAAGCCCATGCCGCCTCCGAAAGAATAAATTGGTTAACACGCCCCAAAGGAAAGAGGGAAGAATTTCTGGAAGGGTGCGTAGTAGAAATGTGCATCTATAACTCAGGAAAGTCTTTCTTTCTTCCAGCCTACGTGAAATATATGGGAGATAGTAGCAGTGAAAATGTTCAACTTGGATGTTTCTCGAAAAGAATTCTATGCTCTTCTTGAATCTTCTTCCAGAGTATTTTGGTTGACAGGAACGATCTTGTATAGTGTGTGGTGGATTTTCCGTAGCACGTGGCTAACCGAGAAAAATAGTTCCGTATTCAGAGACGTTTGCTACGAATATCGAGGGTCGATCAATCTATCGTTTTTCCTTTTTTTTCTTTACATCTAGGCTTCACGGATGATAATTTGCTTTCCATTGTCTGCTCATTCATTAGTACTGGAAACTTGTACGATCTATTGGTATAATTATAATTAGAGATAACTTGTGGTATGAAACAGGTGAAGAGTTAAAGTATGCACAAATACTCTGATTTGGCGTACTTATAAACACATGTAGTAGATGGATAGAGTCGACATGAAAAATTCAATGCCATGGCAGGGGTTTGAACCACGGATCTCCTAGTTTCCGTCCAGTCGCTCTTAACCTTTGAGCTACCATGGCCAACGTGCCGTCCTGACATTAAATTCTCCATTTGACTCGTATATTTCCCCGGTAGTCCACTAGGGGCTCTCGCATCCAAGATACACCGTTTGTGGCGACTTACTATCGTAAGCACTTGAGACCCAGGCTTCATCATTTAACTCTTATTACTTAAGTTAATTGGTGGAAATTAATCGTTTCTCCACACTAGCAGTTTATAGACTAAGGTATTTGATGGATAGAGTCGACATGAAAAATTCAATGCCACGGACGGAATTTGAACCACGGATCTCCTGGTGTCAGTCCAGTCGTTCTTAACGTTAGAGCTACCATGGCCAACGTGCCGTCCTGACATTTAATTCTCGGTGTATCTCGGATGCGAGAGACCCTAGTGGTCTACCGGGGAAATATACGAGTCATATGGAGAATTTGATGTCAGCTCGGCACGCTGACTATGGTACCTCAAAGGTTAAGAGTGATTGGACGGAAACCAGGAGATCCGTGGTTCAAATCCCGGCCATGGCATTGAATTTATCATGTCGACTTTATCCATCAAATACCTTAGCCTATAAACGGTTAGTGTGGAGAAATGATTAATGTCCATAAATTTACTTAAATAATAAGAGTTAAATGATGAAGCCTGGGACTCAGATACTTATAATAGTAGGTCGCCACAAACGGTGTATCTCGGATGCGAGAGCCCCTAGTGGTCTACCGGGGAAATATACGAGTCAAATGGAAAATTTAATGTCAGGACGGCACGTTGGCTATGGTAGCTCAATGGTTAAGAGCTGTCGTGGTTCAAATCCCGGCCATGGCATTGAATTTTTCATGTGGGACTCTATCCATCAAAAACCTTAGCCTATAAACGGCTAGTGCGGAGAAAATATTAATTTACATGAATTAACTTAAACATATAGTAGAACTTGCGGAAAATAAATTAATTGGTGATGTGGTCTGTTCATATTATGGTGAAGCTATTCCCTCGTGTCTGTTCTTTGTGGCATTATTTATTATGCAGATGATGGTACGGCTAGCGAACCCGGACTGAGGATAGATTCCTGTTTTGTGCACGAGGCTAATATAGAGTGGCGCTTGTTTTTGTCTTTCTTGTTGAACCTTGTTAGGGGATCGACGTATAGTAGGATATAGTGCAACCAGATCTCTTCTTAATCCAACTTAAAAGTTAAATGTGTTTTTGTTTATTGTAATTGTATCTAAAGTTTATTGAATGTGTAAAATTAAAGTAACTTTCGTTCTTGTTTTAAAACCGTAATTTAGATGTCACCTGATAAAACGATCTTTTGGTGTACCAAAGCCTCTCATGCCATTCGAATTGACACTTTAATACCATCTAGTTACTTTCCCCCTAGTTCGTAATTAACGTAAATTAAAATAGTCACGACAATTGGTTGAGGCGCCTGGGTAATTTCTTTTATTTTGATGAGCTTTAACTCTGGTGCCCCAGCAGCACAGTCTGCCATCTTAGTTTGTCCACTTTGTTCGTTGGTAGACACAGTTCCAAAAGTGAGACAAGTAGTGGTTTCATTATGTCCCAGAATGGTAATGCGGAGACTTATTTATATTCCACAGCAGGCGTGAGATATCTTTCAATGGAGTCTAGCTTTGTCTACAAGTATATTGGTGCAGTGCTCAAATACATTAATGTTAGTCGTATCTTGGGGTTATGTGAAATGAGATGTGTGAAATGTGAGGTGTTTAACGCCCGCTTTTACTACATACGGCACCGCAGGCGGTGACACTGATGGTACAGGAGATGAAGATGGAGCACCGGTGGAATGAGATGGCGGAGGAAACCGGAGGTCCCGGAGAAAACCCGCCCCAGCACCGTGTTGACCACCATAAATCTCACATTGTGGTCGCCTGGGATCGAACCCGGGCCGCCTTGGTAAGAGCCAAGTGGTCTAACCACTGAGCCACGGTGCGGCGGATTGGGGTTATGTGTGCCACTCGGATCTATCTGGTAGCAGGAAAATAAAAAAAAAATAATTTAGCTTTCCGCAAAGAAAGAATAAATTTAAAAGACTACTGTCAACGAGGTCGCCGACCTGGTGGGACCCCCAGGAGATGTGGTGAAACTATACCCTAGTGTCTATTCTCTGTGGCATTATTTATTATGCAGATGTTGGTAAGGCTAGCGGACCCGGAGTGAGGATAGTTTCGTGCTTTGTGCACGATGCCAATATAGCTTGGCGCTTGATTTTGTCTTTCTTGGTGAACCTTGATAGGAAATAGGTGTATAGTAGGATATAGTGCAACCACATCTTTTCTGAATCCAACTTAAAAGGCAAATGTGATTTTGTTTATTGTAATTGTATCTAAAGTTTATTAAATGTGTTAAATCAAAGTAATTTTCATATTTGTTTTAAAACTGTAATCTAGATGCCACCTGATAAAACGATCCTTTGGTGTACCGAAGCCTCTCATGCCATTCGAATTTACTCTGTAATACCATCTAGTTACGTTCCCCCAGTTCGTAATTAACGTCAATTAAAACAGTTACCACAGTATTAGTAAATATATTAATTATTTGTAAAACTGTATGAAAGCACTGCTTAGAACAGGTATGGGTGAGCCAGGTATTAGGTCAAGGAAAAATGACTGTGATGTTGTTCTGTGGTGTATATAGCTCTCCCTCAATAATTTAACAAACTGCGAAGTATTCATTAAATAAAACAATATCAAGCATTTTATTCATTATTATTTCTACATTAAGGTTTCGAGCTCAAATTTTTTCAAGCTTTTAACAAATTCAAACAATTGTCATGATACGTCATAAACGTGCAGGAGAAATGAAAACAAAAATTATATATAATTATTTTGCAGTATTCACACAGATAAGGTAACCAACCGCTGGTGAACTGGATCAGAAACTTAAAAATCTTTCAGGAAAGTCATATTTGTTTCCTAAATATGAAAAGTCTGACTTTATATTGAAGCCTGAAAATCCTAGATTATTTTTTGATGAACGATTTTCTGTGTGCCTCCGTTTTCATTTTCATTCCGAACGGAAACTAATCAAATCGCCCACAATCGGAGGATGAATAGGACTGACATAGCGGACCAATCAGAATGGAAAGCAAAACAGAGGAACATTCAATTTCAGTACATAGGTAATAATGAGCACAAAGTTACACATTTCGACACTTTCATATTCTTATCTTTATGCACCTCACACATATTTTCTACATATGGTTTGCCCGCCTCGGTAACGTAGATGGCAGCGTGACTGCCTCACGTTCAAGAGGTCCCGAGTTCGAATCTCCGTTAGGGTGAGTTACCTGGATAAGGTTTTGCCGGGGATTTCCCTAATCCTGATGGACGAATGTCGGGTCATGCATCGTCCGATATGATTTAAAGTTAGAGGACGTAGATTAGGGGAAAAAATTGCATATGATTTTATTCTTCCCTACAGCACCCAATCAGACTTCATGGCACCATTCTCCGCTTTTCTGGACTCATTTGAATAGCATTTCTCCCATTTTATTGAACTAAAATAAATTGAATACCCCACCTTACCTTAATCTGCCTCGTGGTATATATTTTTACCCGTTGGCAGCACTGGTTAAGAAACCTCATAACAAAAGAGGAATATTATGGACGTAAGAGAGACTGTATTTTGTTTTCGCACAAGTTTCTGGAGCAACTTCAATGCACACTCGTTATAAAACTCTCCTAAACGAACTTAAAAACAAACAAAATGCCACAAATGGCGAAATTACATAGCTCCTTAAGCTCCTTCCTGGAAATGAACCTCGATTTCTCACTTAGGCTACAGAAGCACACTTATCTATCTCAGATATAGTGTGATCCATATAAACCTGAACCACTTCAATAGGCCATAATTTCCCTTTGAAAGCTCGTAGAATGTAGAAATTTGTTTTAATAATCTCATTGGCTCTGGAAGAATTGACAACACTGATATTTGTTGACAGTTGAGGTCTTATATGTGCCATTTTCTTTAATTCGACTGTAGACACCGAAGTTTATATAGGTATCTTCAGTACATTTGTGGAGCAGCTGGATGATATAGAACTGAGAGAAGGTTATCTCCAGCTAGATGGAGCAACGTGCCATACCTGTAATGGCAGCATGGAACTTGTAACCGGTTTCTTTGATAATAATCGAATAATCTCAAAAGATCTGTGGTCCCCCAGATCTCCTGGCCTGACCTAACCTCACAGGATTTTTTCTTTTGCGGGTATTTAAAAATAGAGTGTATAAGAATAGGACACGGAAATTGATGTTCTCAAGGAATCCATTCAAACCTAAATTAATAACATTGGCAAGAATACTCTCTGTAAAACTTCAGAGAATATGGTCAGACGAGTGCAAACATGTATAGATGCTGGTAGAGGACACTTCCAACATTTTCTCTGAGTTGCAAATAGTGTAATGTAATCTCGACCATGGATGTACCATAACCTGACCGAAAGCCAGCTTGCTCTACCGGTTGGTTCTCGTCTAGTACTCTTGTCAGTCGTCTTCTCAATGTACAATTCTGTTCCAGTTTTATGTTTTGGAATATACAGTAAAACTACCAAATAACATAGAGAATTTCCTCTTCTTTATTCAAGAAGTAGTTCAATTATATATACTGCCTACAGCGGGAGAATAAAGTAGAAGTAAACAAAACCACGTGACAGTTGATCGGAGCGCGTCTTCTTCACAATTTCCATGATGCTTCCGCCGTGTATATAGTCCCTTGAAAAAGTAATGCTACTGAGATGTGGAGTCTTGAGTTCGTTTTGCTAAAGCGCACAGCAAGTGCGTACTAAGCATATTTAAACTATTAAACATATACTAATAAATAGTTAAGTTAATTTGTAATTAAAGTAAATAATGCAGCGCGCGCATATTGAAGCTGACAGGCGTATCCATTTGTGAATCATAGCGGAACTGGCGAGTACGGTTAAACATGCGCGCGGAAAGACTTAACAAAGTGGTTAAAAGATAATAATATTGAATGTATTTGACAAATTCATTAAAATAATTCTAGAACTTGTTATCGATGAAGTGGTAAATTTAACATCTGAGTTTACCAGTGTGTCGGTTCATAGCATTTAGACTGCATGCAAGCAAAAAGTCATATTCGGCGAAGTTTCAACTTCCGGCAATAAAACACCACGTGCCGTCAACGTTTTATGTTGCCTATGGTGGGTTTGTGAGGTCAGTAATCCACCGAAAAGTTCATCAATTCTCCAAACTACAACCGCATAGCATTATTTTGATGAACAATGCCCTCTACCGCAGTGTGAGGTTAGGACGCATACCAAACAACAAGTGACATCATAACATGGCTACAGAGTAAAAATATAATTTTCCACGAGGGCCATGTTAAGACGAAATTGCTGGCCATGGTCAAATCTCGTGATAAAGATTACGAAAAATACGTAAGTATCAGTTAATTTTCATGGATATTAAGAGTGTACTACGTCATACTGAGCTCGAAAAAGTGTCTTTAATGTCGAAAATTAATATTAATATTATACTTAAGGAAGCGATTAAACGGTTGTCTTGATTAAATACGTGTTTTTTGTGCGTTGAAAATGCATATTCATATTATTAGGACATATTAATGTACTTAAAGAAGGGGTAACAGTACCGACGTTCCGAACGCATGTGGCCGCGGAGTGATACGGTATTTTTGTCTCTCGTTGGACATAGTATAGCTCATAATAGAGGCTTTGTTTCTAAAAATTGAAATCATTATTTATGAATATTTAACGGAGATTTACTTAAAATAAGCATACAAGGACCTTTAGTTTTCCTATAAAGAAGTAAATAATCTTACAGGTGTATTATGTGGAATGAGACCATGTAATATGGGAATATTACGTCCACAAAATATTTTAAATCCTGCTATATCCATTACAAGTATTTATCATCATCATCATCATCATCATCATCATCATCATATTAGTAGTAGTAGTATATAATTCGTCAATAATCAGTTATTTCCATCTCTTTTCTGAAACGAGACATTAAATGAGATCTGTACAAAGTCTTCTTTATTAAGGCCACTGCTAATGAAGAAAACAGTTGCTATCTACTTGCAGTACTGCCAACATCAAAAGAATAGTATTTCGGGAAATATGTCCGACTTTATAGGATTCCTGCTCATGTAACACACGGAATTGTCTCGAACAACAGGTGGTGAGCAACAAAAGACGAGAGCACAACCGCAACTGTACAATCAAAGGGCCCCTCTCATGCAATAAGAGAAGTTGCTATTGTTCTCAAACATATCCTCAGAATAGAGCACTTAACGTAGTTAGTGCATCCAACAATGGAGAGGGACACACCCATGTTGTTATTATTGCCACAAGTAACAACAAACTGATGCTTACTAGGCAACAAGAATATATTGAATTTTATCTTATAATTGCTTCAGAATATACGTTATATTCTATGTGTTCATCCACATCCACAAACCAGAAGAAGATGCATGTGTAAAGTGTGCAACCAAAAGTGCGAAAATACCACTTCAGTGCCTGCAGAAAAACCACTAAGACTTTGAGGAAACGTAGAATCAGACTGAAAAATTCAATGCCATAGCCGGGATTTGAACCACGGATCTTCTGGTTTCCGTCCAGCCACTATAACCATTGAGCTACTATAACCAAAGTGCCGATATGACATTAAATTCTCCAACTGACTCGTACTTTTCTCGGTAATCCACTTAGGACTTCATAAACACATGAGACAACTATCTTAATGGCGACTTACACCGTGTAAGTACTTTAAGGCCCGGGCTATACAGTTAACCACTTTTATGTTGATTAATGGAAAGTAATTGTTCTTTCACACTAGCCGTGTGTAGGCTAAATTGTGGAAACGTAATCAGACTGAAAAATTCAATGCCATAGCCGGGATTTGAACCACGGATCTTCTGGTTTCCGTCCAGCCGCTCTAACCAGTCAGCTTTTGTGGCCAACGTGCCGATATAATATTAAATTCTCCAACTGACTCGTATTTTTCCTGGTAAACCACTTAGGAGTTCTGGTAAACACATGAGACAACTACCTCAATGACAACTTACTATGCTGTAAGTACTTTAAGGCCCGGGCTTTATAGTTCGGACCAGTTGTATTAGGTACAATTAATGGAAATTAATGGTTCTTTCACACTGACCGTATGTATGCTAAATTGTGGAAAGGTATGACGGGGTAAATACGAGTCAGTTGGAGAATTTAATGTCATATCGGCACGATGGCCATAATAGCTCAATGGTTAGAGCGGCTAGACGGAGTTCAGAAGATCCGTGGTTTAAATCCCGGCTATGGCATTGAATTTTTCAGTCTGACTCTACGTTTCCACACACGGCCAGTGTGAAAGAACAATTAATTTCCACTAAGACTTTGAATTAACTTAAAAGATGTGATGAATAGATACAAATTATAATGCTCATTCGAGGTAACTTTCCTGTATTATATTTTATTTAAAACCAAATTTTTATATATTCACGTTAAACCACAGAAATACAGATATGTATATAAAGAGTGTAATTAGGCATTTCATTGCAGAACTTGGAGGTAATGGTTAAGTATTTAAAGTTAGGCCCTATATGCTAGCTTTTTAATTCTGCGCTTTTTGCAAGACATCATTAGAAGCATAATAATGGTAACTTAGCTTGTAATAAAGGTCGGACAAATGTGCGAAGTAGAAAATTTGAAACAGCCAGGCTCTAGGGAAAAGTAATGACGCGAAAATATACTTTTCATAAATATTACGGCATAAGATTTACATTACTTTTGTTTCGTTAAGATTTGTGCACCTCTTAGAAATATCATTTATAGTAATCAATATTTTGCAACCTATATGTAACCGTAATGATTATTAATTGAATTGTAAATATTACGATTCGTTTCCTTTAGGAAGCATCACAATTGTCAGATGTATGTTGATCGAGACGTATTACAAATTGTATATAAACCATACCTTTTAACAATCTGTACTTTAAGTTTAAAAATGAACAAAATGTTAACGAAGGTGAGTATTTACCTAAAAGATAAGGCATCACACCATCTTATTTATTTGTGTGGTTTATTTCCATGTATGTGAATACATCTTTGCAAATGCTCATTAGTAGTTTTTGTCGAAACAGAGTTGAAATGTTTGTTTTGATGTGCGATTAATTTTTTCGATGTGAATAAATTAATAAGCTACAATATTTGTATTAAAATATCTTGTCGAAACTGAAATTATTTAATAAGCTACAATCATTTTGGTAACTAACGAGGTAGGGCTGCATCAGGGCTTATGTTGCCCTCTTCAGACAAAAAGGTGCATATTTTAAATGAAAAGTAATTCTTATAGGGCTAATAATTTTTATCTACTTAATACTAATAGATAATCATTTTCAGAAGCTATGTATATTAAGTAAAAGTGGAATTTCATGCTACGGTTAGAGTCAGTATTGCAGAGTAGATCTATGCTAGCCCCGATTTCCGAAATCGTGGATTAAAACCTGATCAATGGCAATGGACTTTTCGAGCCTAAAAGTAATTTGCATGGCTTCCTTTGTTTATTAACCTTATAATTTTCTTGTAACTCATGTTGCTTTGTATGCTAGTAACAACGGCCATTTGGCCGATTGATTTATTAATAAGATTGAAGGGCGCAAAATTTTGGGCGAAAAAAGGAAACTTAGAAAAAGTTTATAATATAACTGGAGTCAGAACAAACAAATCTTGGGTGATTAAAAATAGTTTAAAAGATAAATGGCAAAAAGAATGGACAGACAGTCTAGAAGGTAGAAGAGTGTTTGAAATTTTTCAGAACGTCAAAGAGCGACTAAAATTGAATTTTATTCAACCAACAAAGGGATTTATACATTATATAACTGGACACGGACCTTATAAGACCTATTGGAAGAAAATCAATAAAACTGAAAATGATATATGTGAATTATGTAACAAACAAGATAATCCTGAACATGTAGTATTTGAATGTGGAAGATATGCAATTCACCAACAAGAAGAGAGGCATGCGCTAGCAGGATATATCGTATATGACATAATTCGAGATCAACAATTGGTAAATAAATTACAAGTTTTGACTAACTTTGTAAGTAAGAAAGCATGGGAGGTAAAAATATTCAAAGGAGAAAGAGTTGATAATAGGCGAAGAATAGTACAAGATCCAAGAAGGAGTTCTAGAATACAAAATAGGATAAGACGGGAAGAATTATTGAATAATCTAACAATGGAGTTGACTGCATGGGCGGCGGAGGGAGAGAGTGATGGCAGAGGCCATGGTGGACTACAGAATTAGTAGATTTAGATATAGATTTAGGAAATAAGGATTTTGTAATTTTTATAGTTGTTTTCTTTTGTTTTTTGCTTTTTTGTGTTTATTTCTGTTATTTTATTTCATTTTATTTTTGTAGAGTAGTTTTCTGAGAGATTTGTATAATTATAACATTTGAAGGATTTTATGGAAAAATAAAGAGAAAATTTGGATATATGCCCCGGTATAGTTGTCTAGGTGCCGGGGTAGAATATTCAGATTTTATTTATTTATTTATTTATTTATTTATTTATTTATTTATTTATATATTACATTCCCGTAGGGAAGGGGATCCGTTCCCTTCAGCTGCCGAGGTGCGGACGCTGCGGACACTTTGCACTCTTGGTACCTCTGACGTTACTATAGGAACCTCGGGCCGAACTGCCGAGTCCCTCCCTGAATGGGAGTTGTTCGGATGGGGTTGGACTCGAGGAGACAGTGTCTTCCCGACACCCACGGGGAATTGGGTACCTCCGGCCAGGCTACGGCCACATGGAGGGGGTAGAAGGTTGCCTCATAAGTCCCGGGTAGTAGCCTGTAGAGCTAGTAGAAGGTGTGCTAGATCACCAGACGGCTCCACCGAGGTTTACGGTAGTCTTCCCTGCGGGGTTGACGCGCCTAAGTGGCGTATCTACTTCCATCCTGTCTTGACGTTGTCGATTAGGGGGTGGGGGGCTTTTTAAGAAATCAGGTATTGCCCTGTGGAAAGAGCCCTGGAGTATCCATCGCTCCCGAGTAAAAGAAGGCCCGGCTCCTTGGTTCCACCGGTCCAGGACTAATAGGAGTAGAACCTCTGCACTTAATTATGTATTACATAGACACAAACACCCATGCTCGTGGCGAGACTCAAACCTTTAATCTCTTAAACAACACGAAACTGTGCGAACTTCGGAGGTGCAGTAAGACTAGCGGTTTTGTGTTTTAGGTGTAAAGGATGTAAAAGAAACAAGCCTGTTAAAGTGTCTTCCTAGTAAAATTAAATTGTCTTTCAGGCACATAACAGTAGTGGACGCTAAGGGAAATAGGATTTAAAGAGACTGCATAACGGAGAGAAGGTTGGATCGTTCAAAGTTGGTCAATTTAACCACAAAATCTACGGATTGAAGTGGTATCTTAAGTTGGGAGTAATGCTAGGTAAGCTGCAATATTTTCCTCTACGTTAGTTAAGCGTTAATGAAGGTAGAATATTTATAGCCTCTTTTACTGCCAGGAATAAGAAGGGATGTGATTGATTCCAAACAGGGTTATCTCCTAAGCCATGTTTATGCAGAAAACGCTCCTCGGGCAATAAATGTGGGGGTGGCAAATTTAAACTCCATCAATATGTGCCGTTAAGAAGGCATATCACGTCGTGAACCACGCCCATAGTTCTTCCTTGGTTTCCTCCCTTCATCTGCTGGCGGTGAAATGTCGCGTGAAAATTCGAGGTCCAATATCGCGGCTGTTAAACTTCTCTCGTAAACAATCTCCAGCAGGAATATTGCACTCCTTAGCCTCGCTCTTGGGCACCAGATTACATCGTCTGCCCAAATGATCCAATTTGTTAATAAGATGTCAAATAAATTATATTGCAAGGCATACCATGATTCTCTTTTGAGAGTTGTGGTGGAAACGTCCATTTAGTTCTTTCCTTTACGGGTAGAACAGTTCGCATTCATGCCATTCAGCCCATGTAGATTTTTTAACAAATAATCTTAGTTTATTTTACTGCTATTGTTCATATTTATCATTTCCTATACATTTATATACATAGAAATTAACATTATGTGTTCATTGAAGCTTACAGCAAGGAAGTAGGTAAGGTGTCCTATTTCCGGATAGCTAAGGAAATCTTGGTATATAGTACGAGAACTGTTCAATAAAGAATGATCTAATTTTTTTACCGACATACTTTTTCGCACTAAAATTCAATCTTATTATATTCTGTTAGCTTAATGTGAAACAAACACTCCGTAGTAGTTTCATTATTGGTACTCCTGGTTACCGCCTGTGAGACTGAGCCAAATTCAGACATGTTCAGTATCGCCTACCGCTGCAATGGAGGTAGCATGCAGTTAAAGTTGATGTTAGAGGGAGATCCGGAGATTCCATGTAACGTAATCACTGCTGATGAAACTTGGCTACATCATTTTGATCCCGAGAGCAAACAGCAAAGCTCAGTGTGGAAATCTCCTTCCTCACCAACCCCACAAAAAGCAAAAGTGGTTGCTTCTGCTGGGAAAGTAATGGTCATCTCATTCATTGATATTCATGGAATGGTTTATCAACATGTTTTACCTGCACACATATAACTAACTGGAAAAAACTACAGGGATGTCCTGAAAACATTGCTAGTCTATATCAGGAGCAAAATATCACATTTCCGTGAAGCAGGCTGGATGCTGCATCAGGATAATGCGCGGACGCATATTGTCAATGTTGCTGAATATCTTGCAAAAATCAACTTTAAGTGCATCCGTCACCCTCGCTATAGTCCGGATTTAGCCCCATGTGACTTTTTTCCATTCCCTAACTTGAAGAAACGCCTTTGAGGGAGGCATTACGACATCAGAAGCAGTGGTGAAGGCTGCGGAGGCGATTTTGAAGGATATCTCAAGAAATGGTTTCCAGCATGTCTTTGAAGACTGGCAGAAACCTGGGACAAATGCATCGCATTCAGGGGAGACTATTTTGACTATTTTGACTATCAGCATTATGAGGATGAGTAAAGGTAGGTTGTCATAAAAAGTTGTGGTCATTCTTTATTAAACAGCCCTCCTAGCTTAAAGTCAGCTGAAAGCGCTCCAAAACAGTGACGTAGGTAACAAATAATCCAGTTTGGTTGTATACAACCCTTTATACCGAAAGTCAATATAATATACATCAAAACTACGTTAAAGAAACCTGTGCAGTTTGGAGGGTGTTATAAAAGGGTGCTCAATTTCAGATGGTGTGGTTCCTAATTTCGGATAGGGTTATTTCTTAAGAAAAATGAAAGTTTGTTTACCCACAGAATACTGTTTTATTACGAGTATTGATGTTCAGATAATCTCAATTTGATTGTAATAATCATACACTTGCCACTATATTGAGACTATCATTTGCAATGTTCACACTTGTACGCTTTCCAGCCATGTTTCTCTGTCCCAACACACAGTTCATGTACCCAGCGTAAACATCCCAAACACCTTATCCAGTCTTCTCCAGATTTATCTTCATGGTATATGACAGAGCAATACATGTATTCCTCGTCTTCATCATCTGTGGAAACAGGAAAACAGAACTTTCGGAATACTCCTCAGATGAAGACTTACGTCAAGATCTTCTTTGTCGCACACTCGTTTTAACAATCTTTGTGTTGCACTTATGGGTGCTCTGATATTTTCCCCCATTTGAAGATTCTGCTAATTCATTTACAGTCATCCTCTTGCATTTTAACTTCTTTTGAGCTGAAGACTGTGGACTTTTCGCAGCAAGTTCTTTTTGATATGGCGAGGATGTCAACATTGCTGCTATTCTCCTTTCCCTTCCGGTTGCAGAAGACTGTGTTAAGACTGGCGGTGGGCACATTTGGAATGGTGAAACAATGACTGCAGAATCTTCTATATCTTTGCAGGCCTCTATTCCTCAAACATTTTAGAGGGACCCAATATCCTGATACTCGAACTTAGGCACCCTATTAGTATCCGAAATTAGGCACCTGTACCATTTCGCAAAATAGGCTGAACTACCTAAAACGTGTAATGAGTTATTTCACTAAAAAGCTACTTATAAGCTTCAATATGACACATCACCAATAAATAACACTAGAATATCAAACTACTTTCTTTATAGCTGTAACGTTTACTTTTTGTCTACAAAATATTACATTCAAATGCAAGAAATTATTAAGAAAATTAACTGCTGGCAGAAAATGTGACTGATGCGCTTGACGGCTAGTAGGACTAGTAGGCCACTAAATTGGCGGAAACCCTAGAAGTTCAGATAGATTTGGCGTTGGCAGCACTGCCCAGGGAGCAAATATGCAACTATCCGGAATTAGGGAACCATCCGAAAATTGGGCACCTTACCCTGCGCTTCTACAAGTCCCCCTTGTAGGATAGTAAACTGTCAAGGCAAAGGGCCTTGTCGAAAAATGTTGACTGCCCAAATATGGTGAAAAGTTTGCACCCTTTTGCAGAGGTAAAGATGGGCTTGGTAGTAGAGCAAACTTATAAATCCACAGTCTTTGATACTCAGAAAAGTTTAATGTTTATGAAATATCATATCCAGGTTAGAAATGGGATCAAACCGGCTACTGCAGTTGTCTATACGCGCGAATTATTCAAGCAAACTGCGCATTCTGAATTATTTCTCACGTGTTATGATCTACGGTCGTATCCAACATCTTCCACTGTGTCAACGCAGATTTGTTTCAGAGAATAACACAAACAGCAACAAAAGCGTTTGTATCTTCTATGCCAGCCATTTTCCTAAAATATATTGCCATTGAAATGCCGCCATGTTTTTACGTAATGCGGTACAAGATAATGGCGCAAGATGATGCACCATTGCGCAGCGCCATTTCTTTTACAACAAATATCTCCATCTGCATGCCCTAACGCTCATTTGGTCTATGTTGTTCGGGAGTGGCTTTATTACATCAAACAATGACTTAGCCGATACTTTTACTTCCGATGATGGCGTGATGATGAGGTAGGCGATAGAGTGATAGGACCTACAGCTCCTATCGTGGACTCCAAACAACGTTGAGCTTTGTTTGTTTATTTCGTATAAGGTAGGCAGAGACGAAGGCATAAATAGGATCGACATAACATCGTCACTGCAGAAACGGTAACCCTCGGCACAGGAGCCGCAAATGAAATGAAGAGGTTGATTTCCCAATGTTTGGTTTTAAAGAGTTGCTTAAAATTGGAACTGCATAGTTTTTTTTTTTTTTTTTTTTTTTTTTTTTTTTTTTTTTTTTTGCATCCTCCAACGTTAAGTCATATCGGATGATGAATGGAATGGGTGAAACGATGCTCAAATGAGCCCAGGGTCCATAGAGCATAGAGTTAACCGAAATTCACCTTTCAGGATAAGGGAAATCCCTGGAAAAAAACGTATCTAGGTAACTCACCCTGACCGAGATTCGAACTCGGGACCTCTTGAACGTGAGGCAGACATGCTACCACCACGCTACCGAGGCGGGCTAATTTGTTAGTGCCACTCCACTCACAGCTATTGGTAATGTTTACGACATTATTCTCTTTATAAAGAGAATATGTTATGCATATTTACAGTGTTCAGTTTTCAAGTGGGAATCGCCGATAGCGGCATTGCACACAACTGAGAGTTCACCGAGATGTTTCTCATCTATTTTGAAGTTCAAAGGAGTCCACGAGCGGTTCAATGTTACCCCAGAAAATTGGAAGGAAATATGTCAATTAAAATGTAGAGCATTAGAAAAAGAGTGACAATTTACGTTTGCTTGCACATTACTGAAGTGGTGACATGTTTCAAGTATTATATCATAAAGTAAATGTAGAAATTTCAATAAAATTATGAAATTATTTTGACAAGGTAGATACTATTTTTTTCAAGCTTACAATTGTCTTTATATATCATTTCAAACATTAACTTTTAGAGATGAGTATTAGAAAACTTACACACTTCTTTTAATTATAATATAATTATTCCGGGACTTTATTTCTTATTCCTTATCTTCTTTATGTAATATATAAATTATAAATGTTACTAAACTGATATTTCATTGCGGAGCATTGCTATCTTCAATTAAGTTTGAGTAACAACTAATTAAAACGTCTAATGTCTCAAGCGGCAAATTATTTTACAGAGATGAGATTACAGAAAGATACGTTGAAAAGTATATAAACACTTGTCTTTTAAAGATTTGTGTTTCAGCCTCTGGTATCCATCCACCTTGCATTTTAAACTATATAATTATATTATTTGTACAACAGCTTGAAGTTATATGTATAAAATACACGATAGTTGGTGAAAAAATGCCCTATGACACTTGAAGACTACATTTTTATTTAAAACATCTTTTATAAAAATACAAGTTATTGCCTATACATATAGAGATGTTTTAGTTATTTTACAGAAAGGCTAACTAGTAATAAACCCACGTTTATATTTTTGTTTTCAGTGTGCATATTTTATAAATTCTGATACAGACCAGACTCCACCTGTTTCCAGAGGATTGTCATATTAAGGATATATTCTCACAAATTTAACCCTGCAGGAATAATACATTCAGATTAAATCTAAACAGAGCATACGTACATTCGTTTATTTTATAACTATACGTCTACGATTTTATATGACAATAAAACGAAGCAAAGTAACTTCGAAACTGCTCAATTTGCTGGCCAAATTACTGCACCTAAAAAAATTGAAATGTAGCAGAATGAGAATGCATAATGCATGAAAAGGAATCCCACGAAGATTTTAAATGAGATAGCTTTTGCAACTTCTTTGAAAGTCAATACAGACGGAGAAACAACAGTAACTACTTACTGAGATAACAAAAGAAAGGGAGTTTAGTGGAGCAGTCAAATTCTAATCTAGAACTTCAAATTACCATTCGTCGCCTACAATTCATTGTAATTGTGATTCAGTGCCTGGAGATGCACTGTCGTGCATCATGAGATATCGTCTAAAGCTTTCCTTATCCAGGATACGTAAAACGAAGTTTTTAATTAAATGTAAAATTTAAACATAATTTGTCAGTGCTTACTCCATAAACATCTTGGAAAAGGCCTGTGAGGCTTGGCTTATTAGTGGCTTGGCTCAGTAGAGGCTTGGCTCATTGGAGGCTTGGCTCAACGGCTTTTATGGACGTCTTCCCTTCCTCTACAAAATACATTCCCTCACCTAGCCACGGTACGATATGGTAAAGTCTGTCTACCACATGCTTCCAATAATCGTGTATAGCATTGTCGGGCATTGATACCTCTTACAACCTGAATTTTAATGGAGCATCTCTGTTCGTATTTACTAAACATATTTAGAGCACTAAAGGTAACAGCCTACAATTCAACTTACTAAAATGTCTTATTAAATACAGTTATTGCAGGCAGTCTTTACTCTAATTTTTAATTACCCATATATTTAAATAATACTTTCTAATCGCTCTTAATTTCTACTCTAACCTTTTCTAACGCTTGCGTTGGTTCATGTTCAGAAAGCTGACTACCAAGGCAAGCCAAGCAATTATAATTAAAGTTATTTTTAGAAGTGAATTCGTGAGGTTTAATTTAGTGTTCGTGACATCGGAGTCCAACTGGCAGTATAATTTGCAACATGAATCCCTTTACATATTGGAATCATACGGGATGCATGTGCTCTTCTTGCACAGAGAAGCGAAATCGCCGCTTTGAGAAAATATGAGAGGTAATTTACTTTCCCTGTCCTCTTTTGTCTCTGTCATCAAGTTCTGCTTCTCTTATCTTCCACCTCTCCCTCATTTCCCATTTCGATTCCCATAGACTCCGTACTCAGGTTTCTCTTGATTCTGTCGGAATTATTGCATGTTTTTCAAAGTCCATTTTTGTTGTGGCCATGAAGGGTCTAAATAACGTGTGTAGAGGTGCTGAGTGATAAAGGCAGGAAATGTTAACCCTCTTCCACTAACGTCACGACGCAGCCGTGTAAATTTCTCATATGCCAAACGATCAAAATGACATTTCATATAAAAATCCAGCCTTTCTGAGACTTTTCAACACACGTACAATAAGTTTGATAAAGTAATGTAAATTTACTAACTGAAGGAGAGAGAGTTTATCAACAATGGAGCAGAAAAATACCAGGATTTCAAGAAATGTGCATACAGTTCTATTTCTTTCTTTGCTCCTTGCCATATTCACACAGAAAAAACAGTAATTATTATAGAATCACTAAATAATACATTTCACTCATAGATATCGTGTTCGATTCCGAAATCCTGTTTAGTTAAGATTATTGGTTTCTGACATTTGTAGATAAATACCCAATTCATTGTTGGCTTTTGAACGTCATAATTCATGGAGAAATATTCCGAGCGAGTATTTCTTATGACAATGTCAACGCAGGAAACGAAGGTATGAATAAAATGGTGACCATAAAATCCTGACAGAAGTTGAATTGTTTGCTTTCAGAATGTATTCAGTAGGCGTGTTTTCTTAATGACGTATGGTGTCCTTTTTAAACTTGCTCACAAAATACAGGTAACAGAACAATGGAAGACGCGAACAAAAGACTTCCGGACTTCATTATTTGTTGACGAAACATTGCACATTTCTTGAAAGAAATTATTGTCCCGCCTGGATGCAATATCATAAAGCAAGTCGGGATGCTTTATCCTTTCTTGCATCACAATCGAAATACACAATTGTACTTTATGATAATGATATCTCAGGAAGAAAGCTAGCATATAGAAGTTCGGAGTTATTTTTCAAAATTCGTATTTTTAGAAAAGGTAAAGGATGTATAAATGTGGAAACCCATACCATATAATTCGAAGGACAATAGAGTTTGATGCTATTGTTGTGTTACTCTGACTGGTATATTTTAATAGGAACGATGTCATTAAAATGCGAAAGGTGAAATAGTTTTTGCAGGTGCTCGCGAAAGCAGCTCGTCAAAAATAAAATCCAAAGTTCTAGAAAATGATTCCGGAGGAAAACAAAGCACAAGAAGGTGATATGAAAATATGATCTGTACTAAATCAGTTACAGAAAAGATACCAATATGCTTCCATTCCAAAATTTTGATTTTAAGAATATTTAAGAATACTGAGAATAGTCTTCTGAACAAATATACTAATCCAAGATTTTCAGCCAAGGACTAATGAGAAGCGTTTTCCAATGACTCCTCATATTCTCTAGAGTAAATGTTGTTTCCTAAATATCCTCTCTTAACATATCCTAATTCTTGTCCATTCCACCATTTTTTCTTTCAATTTGAAACGGATATATTGTTTCTGATTATCCTACTTTTCTCCGATTACTTAATATTTGTATTTGTCACATTTTTTAGAATTCTTAGTCAAATACACAAATGTTTCGTTGCTATTACTTATTATACCACGTCAGTCAGCTGCCCCTTTTTCTTATGTAATCCACATTTTATACTCCAAAATGAAAACATCGACCCTATTACTAGGTTCTACTCTCGTATTTAACATGGATGTTAAACAGTAAATGTAATTAGTACTAATATAGATATTATCGCATTGTCTGTTATATTATCGTAACTAGACAGGTGACGTTTGCACGTCTGCAAATGTTCACTGGAACCAGTGGATACTATATGATAGACGAAATTTTTATCTGACATGTTACTAGGTATAACTAGACAACGAACAAAACGCAGCTGGAGGCGTGGCTTACCACTACCGCAGTCCTCTAGCTTTCCACCTCCATCTTTAAGTTGCCTCTCCTCCATCGCGCGGGCTGCATTAGTTATCTGTTTAACTCGCTTTCCCGTTCACTGTTATATTCACTCTTCGCATTTTGTGCCCAATCACTGCTTTGTTCCCCAGGGTTTTAAACAAACTGTGATTCTACCTATTTGTTGATCGATTTTGAGGTCATTTCCGAGGTAATTATTTTATGCTAACTTTGAAAATCAAAACAGCATTAAAATACATGCATATCATGTTGTTTGCGCTCTGTTGCATGCAGAAAGGGAGGGGTGGGAGTCACGTGATGCTTGGATGGCGTAGAACGGGAGAAGGCTCTCCTCGCGCATGCACACACCGACCGCAGTTTGTTTGCGGTCTACCTGTAGCTCAGTTAGAACGAGCGATGCAGAACTAAACTCGCATTTGTCTGCTATGACGGTTGTTCGAATCCTCTGCATAGATATGCTTATTTTTTTAGTGAGTAATACCCACAATTTGCAATTATAATTCTGAAAACCTTTATTTTTATTTTTAATTGTCTTATTTATGCATTATGGCATTGTTTGGTGTTTCTTTATTGGTAACTAAAAGTAGATAGCTATTTAAACACACTATAGGTAGTTGCCATTGAAATAAGGATCATTTATACAAATTTGAACCGAGAAAACATGGAAATTATAGCATCAGAGCTTAACATGAAAGTTAAACAAGATTTTGAAGACATAGAATTATTGTGCTATTAAAAATTTCGTTTCTAATTGGTATGTTTTGTGGCTGGAATGACCCTTTTTCTATTACTGGAACACGACTCCTTGAATGAAGCAAGTGCTGACCTTCTTGGGTAATACATGCCCTCAGGAACTTTATAATTAAATTATTGTGAATTCGGTTTCCAAGTTTATGTAAAAAACTGAAGCTGCTGACAGTGAAGTAAACTAGGTTATTAATAATAACTAAACACTAGTAACACAACTTCACTTATCTTATTTTAAATCCGGGGACCGGTTTCAAAGCAAACATCTGCTTTATCCTCAGCCACTCAGCTTGACACTCACCCACTTACAGACTGACTGACCTTGACCACTACCGGAGTCGAAGAATAGCTCCTTATCTAACTGCCATCTACCGGGGACAACACAAACTTATTAATAATGTCTATTGGAGGGATATCAAAATTCATTATGCGATCCTTATTTTTCAAAATAAATATCTTCTCCCAAACCATTAAATCTATCGGTTCCTTCAATTGTTTCAATAATTTAACTTCTGGATTTACTTCATGATTATATGACCAAAAATGATCAGCCACTGCCGATTTCTCGGTCTGTCTATATTTAATATTTCTAAAATGTTCTTTCGCTCTGGTTGCTAAATTACGCTTGGTTCTGCCAATATAGATCTTGTCGCATTCTAAACAGTTAACTTGATAAATACCAGATTTTTTGTTGTCTGAAATTTTGTCTTTTTTAGAAAACTGTAGCAAATTGTTTATACTCAGCTGAGTGGCTGAGGATAAAGCAGATGTTTGCTTTGAAATCGGTCCCCGGATTTAAAATAAGATAAGTGAAGTTGTGTTACTAGTGTTTAGTTATTATTAATAATCGGTTTCCAAGTTTTGATAAACATAAAAAAGAGTATTTACAATGCTAAGACTTGAACATATGTCATAATGTCATTGAACTATTTCGAAACCTGCCTGAAAGCACGTTCTAGTTTCTTTACGACCTGTATGCCCGGCGCTATTCCTTTGCCACCTCGCGAGTTCTGGTCCTTTATTTAGCATTTTAAGACACTTTTAATTATTTTCTGGGCGCAAGAGCTCTTACCATATTAATTAAGATGCACGAGATGTATTTTAAACAAACATGTAAATAAACCGTTGTTTAATAATATGTCTGTTTTCTTATCCATGATGGATTAGGCGGGTCCTAATTTTTGGCAGCCAACCCCTGCTCTAAGTAAAGAAACCGCCATTTTTATTTTAGCTAACATTGTTAATGTACTCACATGATACGTTCACTTTTTCCGAGGCATTTATTGAATTACTTTGCCATGTATACTCTAATAAAATGTTGTAAAATCGTCCAGAAATCGCAATTTGCTCTCGAATGTTTTTAAGCTATACTTTAGCTAGCAGTACGTTTTGTCCATTAAACAGCTATTCCTCTGAATTTTCCTCATTCCTCTAAGAACATCAAGCAATACAGTTTGGAGAGCGGAATACTGGACTAAAGCACGCATGCCGTTTGATGGTTAGCCTGCCTTTAAAAAAATGCAGTTGACTCCCCTGGTACAAATCGCCTACCAAGCTAAGCGCTATAGTCCGATCGCTTTAAAAAGTTAAAGAGGAAGTAGTAGGTTTTGTATTGTTAAAGGTTTTACGTTGTCTTAACTTTCACTAGCTCACTATAAGAAGAAAGTTTGTACTGGGTTTCAAAAATCACATGTTATACATAGCCAAGCGTAGGTAAACATGTCAAAGCGTTTGATTTCTCAGAGGTAGTCAAAACTGAATTATTATGAACATCAACTGTTGTTTATAGGTTGGTCTTTTTGAATGAGTGCACCACTTGTTAGTTTGAAGCCAAAATTTTGTCACTTAATCTATTTAACCCGCGAGATAGCTCAGATGTTTCGTCTGTGGCCTGTTTTCGAGAGGCCCGGGTTTGATTCCCGTGGCCGACCTACCTAACCCATGGATTTCGGAGGTTTACCTTGGTCACCAGACGAATGTTGAGTAGGTTAATTACACAGCCGAATTTCCTTTCCCTCCATTTCTTCTTCATTATCATTGCACATCATGTCTCATTTGGTCTCTTTCAGGACAGAAGTGTCGGCGGGTGCCTCGGCGCCGCATGGCAGGATGATATGCTCCTGTTAAACACTTCCTCCTTCGTTAGGATGGTTTTCGCCCTCCGGGCCAGCCTGGTAGGCAGTTTCAGTATCGGTCTACTGGCCTACCAAGGAGTTTCCAACTGGTCAATGTTGGAGGCCTTGCCTCTGCACTGTCATGACCTCTTCGGTCGACCGCCATTTGTCTCCTCTCACCACACCCTTCATCCCGGGGATGCCCCACAATAAACCACAGGTTTCTGAACCAAATTACCTCCGTAGTAACCCTAATCCTAACATGGCTGTTTCAGACTCAGAAGTGAAGAAAAAGGCGGGAGACAGACGCATACTAAGTAGTCCTGGCACCAGGTAAGAGGTTGGCATTTGTTTCATTATTTCGCTGTTATTCCCTTTTCTTCACATCTTTCGGGTACGCTTCCAGGTTTCGTGCTTTAGTGCTTTAGGGTGTTCCGGGCAGATGGCAGAGAAGCTTACTCAAAGAAATGAAAACTTTTCGAGGTACATAGTCAACTACTAGATTGACATCATCATTTCTAGGCTACTATTTTATCAGTGAGGCAGGCCTTCGGTCCTGCGCTAGACTCTGTGCCTTGTTTTCTGTCTCCTATAGCCTACCGTGGTTTATAAGCTTTTTCCATTCCTCCTGGAGCTGGTAGCCACAGTATATCTATGTAGGTGATAGTGCACAAAGTGCCCCCATGGTTATGTCTTTTTACTATGTTGGCAGGACTTCATGCACTCTATTCCTCTGAAAGAAAAGTAGAATGGTCGAGGGGGAGAAAGTGAGATAATGGAAGTTAAAATAGAGGAGGAGAGATAAAAGAATGCGAGAAATTCAGTGGGCCAGAAACCAATTCAGGTTACAATCTTCAAAGTTAGCATAACAATTCGAGAGGAGGTCCGTAAAAGGAGATACAAGTAATATCACATTGAAATAACCATTACAATAGTGAGCCTATTACACATTTCATTTAAAGTTTATATACAACTTTGCCTTTATCGCAGTTTTATAACCCAAAAGTACTTTGACGCTACGAAGTGAGAGATCTTCCTCCTACTTCAAAACAAACAAAAGGCACATGATGTACAATTCCTCGTTAAAACAAAGGATATTCCGCAGGACTACATGACTTCACCCGATGCTTGTCAACAACATTTTCCACCTTTTCATCTCTAGCAATTTCTTCATTCCGTTTCCACATACCTACACACATCTCTGCACTACTTATTTCCCACTTTATTCAAGTAGCTACTTCTCCACCTCCACCGCATTTTTATCACTCCCCATCTTTTATCCTCCGCGAAAACGTACGTCCCATATTTCACCCTTCCCCACTTGAAGCATGCAGTCCTTGAATGTTTTCCCATGCTCGCATCTGTTATCCTTGCTCTGCATGCTAACACCACCTCCTCGTACTTTAAAGCTACTTAACTACTCTTCATTAACAAGTCTACAGCTCTTGAACTTACAGCATCAGTGCTGTATCAGTACTGAATGATCTTTTACATGCATGTACATAAATGTTTGCATAATATAAACACACAACATAATTTCACCTTATCATGAAAATATACTATTATGGGTACTCATTTTCACAGAATGATAAAAATTAAGAAATGTCGTTGTCATCTCCCAGGGAAAGAACAATTGATTGATGTCATTTCCCACTTCATCATTCTACTTCCAGCGATCGCTTATTACCTTACATTTTTGTGTCATTTGATGATTCATTATAAACAATGAACCCTTAAGTTTAAGTCACTCTTAATTTTCTTTTTCTAAATGTTCGTTTTATCCTGCTTCAGGCTGGTGGATTCTGATCATCACACATATATTTGAAAAGTGGACGACTACAAGGCCAACCAAAGCAAAATTAGGCTCACTTTAAGCGTCTCTTCAGGTTTGCTTAACCTCTTTAGCTTGTGCAATTCTGACTTATGCACTGAGACTCTTTGTCTATCAATAGGAAACTGGTTTTTACGTGTTTAAAGGTTGGTGTTTTTCTGCATTAAAGTTTAAGAACATATTTGTAAAGCAAATCAAACTATTTACTGAAACCCAAAGTATCATTTTACATAACAGAAAAAAACTAGCGTTAAAACAGAATTTTTTGATAACATTAATGGATTAGTGAACCACATGTCAATTGCTGGAAATTGGAGTTACAGTGCTCAACACATGCCTTCTCTAAAATGACCATTAGAAATCTCTGCCGATTCTTATTTAGCACTGCCCGGTATTGGGAGAATGATCTACGTCATATGATGTCACTCTTGCAAATTTCACATGAGTTATCTCACTAGTACTTACACACTCAATCTCTAGTTGATGACCTTCTAGAACTTGGGCAACTTGTCTCATAATTTGAAACCCTATAAGTTTTCAAATGCTGTTTTGAATTTCCCTTTTTTGCGTTTGCATCTTTAAACCTTCGAATGAGTTGAATTTCGTTTCTGTAGCACTTCTTTAACGTTTCTACCAAGAAATTAGCAGTTTCTTCTAGTCTTTTTTATGGAATCCACAAGTAATAAATTAGCAACAGTATACGTAAGGATAGTTCTTAAACAACTGCCATGTAGCAGATTTTGAACAATTTTTATAGATGAAGCATCAGTCTTGTCCAGTTAATCGACAACCGATTTAAAGCTATCAAAATATTCCGCATAGTGAAAGCCATGGGTCCCAGGGAGTAACAGTTTGTGTTGGTGGCAACGAACATTGGAGCTCTTGATTCTAAAGCGATCAACCCACTTAGGGGCTTTAACAAACACCTTCTTTCCATTGCATACCAATTTGCCCATATTGGGATACAGTGACGGAACAGTTTCACACACCCTATGTAGCACAAGTCAATACATGTATACAATACAAGTCACATATTTCATTTTCGGATACCGAATGCTAATTGTTTCTGGAGCTTTCTTCATGTAAGATGCTGCATATGCCAGGAAAGTAAGCCAATATACATTATTCTACTCAACAACCTGTGGGCATAATAGATACATGTTGAAGAGGCTGCTGTTAACATGAATGTGATTTGCTGCCGACATTACTTTGCAGTCTAGTAAAAATGCAGGGTTAAAAACTGTCTCGTCATTTCAGATATTCCCAACTATTACAGTTCCACCTTTCCCTTGTTGAATCTTAAGTTTATATATATAGTCACCTGACCCTATTTATTTTCGAATTTATGCAACGTGCTAAGCAGCATATGTGACATACACCTTTCTTGAATGCCTTCGAATGGATGATTTGCAGAACAGTTTATAGAGAAGGTGTAGCCAACTGAGTGCATAAGTGTTGTACGGGACAGAAAGCAATCACTGTGTATGTCGATTCCGAAAAAACATACTATCCAGACATAGAGGATGCAGTAGTGATTGTAGAAGAGTTAAAAAGCTTTTATTCATTAGCACACGCACACGCGCACGCACACGCAAACACACATGCCATGCAATAGCCATGTTTTCCACTGGCAGATAGTTATAAACTTATAGTTCGTAGTAGATATTTTATTATGGTCGGTATCGTCCTTGATCCATTCAACCAAGTTTCAAACATTTCACAAAACTGCAAAGGGAAACATAAGCTTTAAGCCTGAAACAGGCCCCCTAAAAATGAAAGCCAACTGCGTAACATGGTTTAAAACACCATATACGGTACATATTATAAGGGTCACAAAGTTTTACATGATCCTTAGTTAAAGGTAGCCCGTAATTTCCCTTTGAAGGGCAAGAGCTTCTCCTACCTGGGGTGAGCTCGGCGCGCGAGCTAATCTCTGTAGATTCTTAGGTATCGGATTGTCATTCTTGTGTATTTATCTCACAAGAAAATCAGTAGCAACAATAAATAAATTAGTAACTAAAATGCAGACATAAAGACTTGGAGAATGGACAAAAATATTAAAACAAAACAGTGTGTCGTTTCGAACCTAGCCTTTGCAGCACAAACATATTGCAGCTTCTAGCTAACCCACTCGTCCAGCTGTCACAAATTCTATGTTGCTCTTTAAGAGAGCACTCGCAATCACCCTGCTAATACTATATGCATGAAAACCGTTGTTTATTTAAGATTTTCGTAGCTTCTTGGTCCTCATTCAGGGCTGTAAGTATGCTAGGTGCGATAATACTGATTAGAAGGTCAGAGCTGCAATAATGGCTTCTGTGTTATGGGGTCAATTTTTTCACATTAGAATATAAACTGCAGGTCGCGACAGTTTGTATTTCCTCAAAGTAGGTTTATCTGGAGCACCAAAGTTCCTGTACCTCACGAGATAATCTTTAACCTCCGGATTGTTCACTTTAAGTAGAGGAATATCCACCGACACAAAGGTCTGACATAAATTTGAATGAAATTCATGATACTTGGAAGGTTCGGAATATGAAACAGAAGATCCTACTTCACTTAAAAGCACACTGCTTCATAGAGGTATATGAAACCGCCAAGATATGTTTGTTGCCGGATAAATGCTGCGTTACTTCGGAGCGTTCATTGGCTGTTATAGACTTTCCACAAGTTTGATAATAAAGAAGTTTTATTTGTTTTAAGTGTGAGAATTATTTAACGTACTGCTGGAACCGAAGCCTTACATTATCTGTTACCCTCGGCATTATGGTATATATACGAATCATCAACATGCATATTAAAATTGCCAGGCACTTCTCAACTAAACCGAAGGAACAAGAATAGCACGAACGAGTAATTGTTTTGAAATTAAGTATATTGTGCATCTGAAATTTCCTTCATATACGTGTATAGGTTTATACTGTAGCAAGCGGGTGACAACACATTGCTAATCTAATATAAAGGTTATATATAAGCAGATGGTTGCATAGCGTCTCTTCTCAAAAACAAAGCCATGCTTGCCACACACAATAACACGATAAATAAAGATAAGTACTTTACATTGGTAAAATGCATTATTTGTGTACTAATCACTAAATTGTGCAAAATGTTTAATTAAATTATGATATGCATTTTCTTAAAAATCCGTTTCCCAATCATGGAACTTACATAACAAGGCTTTGGGATATGGAACAATATTTTAAGGATACAACAGGAGAGCCGGACAAAATAAAGCTTAGTTTTACTCAAAAACAGTTTTGAAGTCCATTTGAGCATTATACTTTACATTAGTTTTCCCATTTGTAAATTAGAAACGAGTTTTTCGGGAATCTAGTCCCATTCTTTGACTAATCCTTAACACTGATTCTTACAATATCGGCACCATAGACAGTGGACACCGATGATATATGGAATAAATCGATAAATGGGAAATTAAATTTTGGAAAACAATACCCCAGCGTTTGTCAAGTATGAGTGGAAGATAATATGGAAGAAACCTCAAGTCAGGAGGATGGTCCTGACAGGATTTAAACTGTAGGTCTCTCTTATATGTGTCCGTAACATCAAGATTTCGCGATTACTTGAATAGTAAACTGGTTCATTTTGATATAAAATTCAAATTCCTCCTTTCTCGTTGAATACTCACAGTTACAGTAAGAAGTATATAAGTTGGTGCTAATATTGCAGCATTAACCAACAGCAGCATAACAACGATAGCAGTTATGTTTATTAACATTAGGATATGATCTCATTTCGAAGCTAAATCATTTGAAAGCACACAGGCATTAGTCCTTTGTTGTTCTTTGCTTTGTTTAAGTTTAGCAAAATCCCTCCGCCGTTTGCGTTGTATATCACATTTCAAGTAAATTACAGAGCACGCATTGAATATATGCACAAAGAAAAGTTCAGGGTGATAACTGAAAAAAAAAAACCACTACGGAGGAACTTAACCTGAGTGGGTGAGAGCGCTATTCTATAAATGTTGCCAATCTCACTAGTACGAGGTCATTTAATGTAGCAAACTTGTTCAAGCTGAACAAAGCTAAAATAGTGCTTCAGTATTAATATTTTGGCTTTTACAAAGACTGCTTTTGAACCGTTTCACAATATTATTTATCTTTAATGAGTTTAATTTGCAAGAAATTGTTTCATAGCACACATTATGATAATGTCCAAATTGGTTAAGTATGCATTGTATGCAACATTTGACCTTTGAATACTTATTTATCTTTGCTAATTTATTTCATATTGCATTATAATCTTATATAGTCCTAGTTAGTACACAATGGAAAGTTGGAGTACAAATATACCCGTAATTATGAGGATAGTGGGTATTAAGTGAAATGACACTGTTGCTAATAACATCTGTTGAATTGCTGACAAAACATGAGAGGGAAACTTCTACCATATATCCATAGATAATAGGTAACACGCATTTAATAAAGAACATTTCGATTAGAACGCTCAGAGGAATACATATTTTAAATCCCTGAACCTCAACAAAGTGTTGGAGCAAAAATATAGACGCGCTTGAGTGAATGCATGAATGAAATGAATGGAAATAGCCCAAAATGTCCCTTGAAGGGCAAAGGCCTCCTATCACATAGGGGAAGCTCATCAATTCTAACGTGGTGAGCTATTCCACGTTCACTCGAATAATTTTATGTTGGATATTTAAGCTGGCATCCTTTAAGTAGGTATACTTTGAGGACAGGTGGATTTTCAATAAATTATACCACGCCAAATTGCGTGGTTATTCCCACAAATATTTCCCATAATAATTTTGACAAGGATATGTTTAAGATATTTCAATGAAAAGATAAAGTATCTCCACAATTTTCTTCTAATGGCCTGTGCAAGCTCTGCAGTCGAAATAAATTATGTCTAATTTGCATACATTGTGAACCGTAAGAAATAAACGGAAGTGTACTGCTCAATCACGGCAAGCCTCATTAAACCATAATTATTTTACGGACAAAACCCTTCCTTGTAATGGGTTTGCATTTCCAAATACTTGTCTGAAGAGTTATGCTGCCATTCATTTGTTACTCTAGGTCATGTAAAGAGAGTGACGTTTCGATATATACATATACAAAATATGTGTAACAAAACTATTTCTCCAAACATTTACTTAGATGAAAGTAATAAAATTATAATTATATTTTTGCATGCAATATAGTGTGTAGTTCTAATATAGCAGATATTTATATATAATTTGTTTTAATATAAAAATGTGTGTTTTATCATTTAACTTGAAAATAAAATGTAAAAATACTGGTACGATATTTCCTAATACGACTTAGAAGATGAAACATAGCCCTCATACTACTATTAGATATGTTTTTGTTTGTAATTTGTTTACGTTATACAAGGGCACGTTCCGTTTGTTTTTGTTTGGGAAGTCATTCGCTGTTATCTTGCCTGTGGCAGGTACCCCACAAATTTAGTGGACATTTATTTATGGCTTGTGTATGTAACATCCAAGATTAAGTGTGTCTTAGTGACCATGTTTTTGAAGTTTGCTGGCATTCGGTATTGCAGGATTTGGATTTATGTGATAAACTATTTTCCTATCGATATTCAGCATGCAAATACGCCGAATATACCGGTAGTGAAACTGGTAGCATTGGATTTGTGCTCCAAATTATTAAAGGCTAACTGGACAACCTGATTGGAATTTCTTAACTATTACAACTTAAACACAATCCCTTGTGTATTACAATAATGTGAGAAGCCATTCCTTTATTCCGTCACTATTAACTGGAAATAATCTCTCTTAGCCGCGCCGTGGCTGAGTGCTTAGACCGCTTGGCTCTCACCAGGGCAGCCCGGGTTCGATCCCAAGTGACCGCAAAGTGAGATTTGTGATGGAGAACACGGTGCAGGGGTGAGTTTTTTTTCGGGATTTCCGGTTTCTCCCAGCGTCTCATTCCACCCGTGCTTCATCTTCATCTCATGTACTACTAGAGTCATCGCCTGCGGTGCCGAAATTAGTAAAGCGGGCGTTAAGCACCACACATTTTATTTCATTGGAAATAATCCAAGTAAAGGAATAAAGACTTATTTACATTGGCAATTAAGAACAAAACACAGCTGTTGCTGTACAGTAAGTCAGTGCGTTGCTAACAGTGGTATATACTAATATAGTGCGATCCATATAAACCTGAACCATTTCAATAGGCAATAGCTTTTGAACAAATAATAGGACACACGTACAACTTTGGGATAGTATGATACACTATTGGGAGATTACATTACACTATTTATATATAAGAGAAAATGATGCAAGTGTCCTCCACCAGCATCTATACATGTTTGTGTTCGTCTCACCATATTCTCTTAAGTCTTACGGAGAGTAACCTCGCCAATGTTACTTATTCCAGTTCGAATGGATTCCTTGAGAAAATCAAATGTCTATGGCCTATTCTTGTACACTCTATTTTTAAATTACCACCCCCCACAAGAAAAATCAGGTGAGGCTAGGCCAGGGATTCTGGGGGGCCACAAACCTTTTGAGATTATTCGATTATCAAAGAAACTGATTACAAGTACCATGGTGTGATTAGATATATGGGTCGTTGGTCCATCTCGCTGGAAAAAACCTTCTCTCAGTTCGATATCAACCATGCATTAAATATACCCATATAAACTTCAATGTCTACAGCCGTATCAATGAAAATGGCACATTTAAGATTGTCAACTGTCAACAGTT
The DNA here is from genome assembly GCA_030765055.1 of Mantis religiosa. Taxonomy (NCBI): domain Eukaryota; kingdom Metazoa; phylum Arthropoda; class Insecta; order Mantodea; family Mantidae; genus Mantis; species Mantis religiosa. The sequence continues at coordinate 138,907,219 of CM060957.1, forward strand.
GTCCGTGTTGTCAGTTCTCCCAGAGCCACTGAGATCATTAAAACACATTTCTGCATTCTACGAGCTTTCACAGGGAAATTATGGCATGTTTAAATGGTTCAGGTTTATGTGGATTGTACTATATTATTATATGTAATCTTATTCGTCTATCTATCCCAGTTTTAATCAATAACCTTCACATATACTTTTTCAGTAAAAATGTTTGTAGGTACAGGAAAAGTATAAGCGGTCAGGTCAATAAGCTTTAGAAGTTTTTCTCTTTGCTTAACCAGAAGAAACAATAATGCTTAATTAGTGCTTAAAGATTTGTTACATGTTTAGGTTTAGGTTTAATGAATGAGAGGGCCATAAACTTCCTTATACACTACCACAATTCCTGATCTATTGTGCTTCCCCTCATCTACTCTCCAAGAATACCAGAATCCTTGATTAAAAGCCAGCCTCTTGGGAGAGACCATTGACAGACATAAACCAATCATTAAAAAGTTAAGCCCTGGGTGCTGTCAGTGATTCAATGTCAGTTAACATATGAAACGCTAATTATCTTCTTTGTGGCATCTTCTGTAGTTTGGACGAACTTGTTGACCATTCTTATAGAGATGTCCTCGCAGTTGGTAGTGTCAAGTTGTTAGACTTACTATCCAACTGATTATGGCTCTATGCATTTTGAGCAGTTCTTTGGTCCTGCTTTTGATGATACACTCCATAATCATCTTAGAATGCTTTTGTCCTGTTACAGTGAACAAGTATTTATGGGGGGCACTATTTATATTTTGAGCCCTGGCAACCTTAAATGTTTTGAGGTGCCATCTGCCTTTTCCAATGGAAAGTTTGACATTGTTGACCATAACCTACTTCAGATATTTCGTCAATAGAGCGTCATTTGTTTTGTTTACATTAACTTGAAAATTGTGTCTCCACAAAAACATGGAGTTGTCTCGTGAGCTTTCACAACACTCGACGTGGATTATCAAGACAAAAGTACATCGATCAACTAAGTTTCACATTTGGCGACGAAGCTCTATCCTTTGCCACTGTAAAACGCTGGTGTAATGAATTTCATGGTGACTTGCATTCGCTCAATGATCGTCGAAAATCAACTGTTGTGCCAGAAAACATTGATGCTGTGCAAAAACTAATAGTGCAAGGTCGTCATGCGACATATTAGGAGATTAAGGCCACCCTAGGCATTACTTCCCCAAGCATATATAAAACATTGCATAGCTATTTAGCCGTGAAAAAGGTTTGCTCTCGTTGGATTCCACATAATTTGTCACAATCTTGAAAGGATGCTCATTTCGACTGGTGTACAAAAATGCTCAAGAAATATAATAACGGTGCCTCAAAAGACGTTGATTGGATTGTAACAGGTGACGAATCATAGATCTACGCGTATAAGCCGGAACGTAAACAGCAGTCGACAGTATGAGTGCTTTAAAATGAAGCAAATACAACAAAAGTTATTCCACTCGAATCACGTCAAAGCAAATGGTAGCTTCCTTTTCAACAAAACTGGCTATGCGGCAACACTATCTTTAGAGGAACGTAAACGGTCAATGCCGAATGGTACACACCCATTTGTTTGCCAGGAGTCATTGGAAAAGTAAGGAAAACCAGCAAGAACCGTAGGATCGTTCTTCATCAAAACAATGGATGACACGTCCAACAAAACTGCGATCCATATAAACCTGAACCATTACAATAGGCCATAGTTTTCTTTTGAAAGCTCGTAGAATGTAGAAATTTGTTTTAATGATCTCAGTGGCTGTGGTAGAATTGACAACACTTAAAATTGTTGACTGTTGACAGTTGACAGTCTCACACTGTAGACACTGAAGTTTATGTGGGTATTTTAAATACACTGATGATATGATAATATCGAATTGAGAGAAGGTTATCGATGAAGGTTATCAAATGATATCGAATTGAGATGAGGTTATTTACAGCAAGATGGAGCAACGTGTCATACATCTGATGACACCATGAAACTTGTAACCAGTTTATTTGATAATTGAATAATCTCAAAACGTTTGTGGCCTCCCAGATCCCCTGACCTAACCTCATTGGATTTTTTCTTGTGTGGTTATCTAAAAGTAGAGTGTACAAGAATAGGCCACGGACAATTGATGTTTTCAGGGTATCCATTCGAACCCAAATAAGTAACATCGGAGAGGATACTCTCCGTAAAACTTCAGAGAATATGGTGAGACGAGTGCAAACATGTATAGGTGATAGTGGAGGATACTTCCAACATTTTCTCTGATATGTAAATAGTGTTATGTGATCTCCAAATTGTGTACTATATTCTTCCAAAGTTGAACGTGTGCTCTGTTATTGGTTAAAAGGTTATGGCCTATTGAATAGGTGCAGGTTTATATGGATTTCAGTATATTTGTAGGCTAAAAAATCGTATTTTTGGGTAAACCTCCATACCTTACTAATTGGGCACCAAATTTCTGCTTTTTAGTCCCGAACATCAAGAATAATTTGCGTGGACAACGATTTTCGTCGGCAGAAGAAACCGTTGATGCCTTCAAAAACCATGTTTTGTAGGTGTCCCAAGAAGATTGGTATAATTGCTTTCACAGATGGTTCAAACGGATGAAAATGTGAATTACTCAAAAAGGAGAGTAATCTAAAAATAATAAAGTAGTTTTAAATAATAAATTACCTTGTTTTAATCATTAGATTCAAAATAATTACAGTGCTCCTCGCATTGTTTTTCATGTCAGTCCATTCCTGAATTGCCTCTCTGACATAGCCATAGGAAAACCATAGGGAGGGTTCAGGACCCACAAAATGCCTGATAAATTCCTGCTTGGCCAAGTTATCTGCCCTCTTATTACCATGGATTCCCTTATGTCCCGGCACACAGTTCCGTTTGAGTTGTGTTCAGCCGGTTCCATTAGGACTTCCTAACATTCGAATACCAGTTTAGTTTCGGCCCCTCTAGCTTCAAGCGACAAGATGTATTATAAATGTGGAGAATTTCGACAATAATCAAGATGATAATTTAGAACAGAAACATTCGTTAGATATAATTTATGTATTTTCGCGGAAATTATATTTTTGTTTACTTTATGTTTTATGGCTTACCAGTTACACAGAATTATATAAGATTCACTAGCTGACCCGGTGAACCTACTATCGCCAGTATAAGTTGTCTGAACTTATTCTACACAAACGCCCGCAGTACGCCCGCGTTCGCCAGTCAATAGGCTTGGAGACTAACTTGGTGGCAGTTTTAGGGGACGACCCAGTGGCCGTGGTAAAGGCACTGCGGTTTGTTGCCAAAATTGGTTTTTATAGACATATATGACCTATATTTTAAATTTGTTAATTTTAGAGATTTTAAATTGTTAGTCCTGGGATGGGCTTTTTAATGTACTTTTAATAGTTGAGTGATTTTATTTTATTTTACCATTTTAGCCTAATTTGTGTAGCTTTTAGGTTTTAATCTTGACTTCGGGCCCAAATGACCTTGCTGTCGACGGGCCCTTAAACACCACACACTCACTCACTTCTACACAAAAAAAAAAAAAAATGATCGGATCAGTTATTTATTTATTCTGCAGGCGCGGGTGAGTTTTAAATACAACATAGTTACAATTCATTTGTTCAATTTAAAGCTTTCTGATAAAAAATATATTTGTCCCTTTTTGTGGTTCGTAGATATATGTATAAAGGTGATGCTTTTCCGACGGACGAACATGCGACGTATCCATGAGAGAAACAGAGAAAATCCAAGTTGATTCCATAAACTTCCAACGACTGACCTTGCGATTTATTTATGTTCATCACAAAGGCCATACGCACGGGAAATTGTAGACACTTACAATCAAAAGATAAATCCGTTGGAAACATCACAATGCGCGACATCAAGGCATCCTCTCCTTTGTACTTTCACTAGATTGCTGCCTCAATGACGTTATTCATTAACGTTTTTACAGTTAGTTGTTTAATGTTACGCAGCATGATCCCAACTGATCCTACTTTTAATTTTAAGATTGTGAAGTGGGAGTCCAGGCAATTCTAATGAATTTAAAATCTCTGTGGGATAATTGACTAAATCATCCTGGTTTATATCTGTAAACCGATCTGTACGCAAATAACTCCATCGGAAGAAACACACACTCTAGAACGCAATTCTGACATATCTACAATACTATTAGCATTAGCTGTGTCTCGCTGCTCATCAATGCTGTCAGAACGTGACGTAGCTCGTCACAAATTTGACCGGCACATGAGTCAGGTCGTCTTCTCAATGGCATAGTAAAAAGGTTTCCGCGAACTTCACGAAGTCATAAAGACATTCAATTAATTTTGTGTCAATTCAATTCACATTACGAATTCAGAAACACAAATTAGAACGAATGTATCCAAAGAATAACCAATATCTGACAATTATCTGTGGTCAAATATTTATAATGTTGTAGCGCGTTCACAAATTAATTTTGTCTAATCTTCGAGAGGTACATCATCATACTATACAGAAAAATTCAGTCTTGATAACAAACGATAAACGTTATTTGATGGTAAGAGAAATATCTTTGAAGACTTTGGCAAGGAGTGGAATATCTTTTGTTTTGTTTTGTTTTACAATCTACGTCCTCCAACGTTAAGTCATATCGGACGATGAATGGAATGGGTGAAAGGATGTTCAAATGAGCCCGGAGTCCATAGAACTTAGAATTACCTGACATTCGTCTTTCAGAATAAGGGAAAACCCCGGAAAAGACCTTATCCAGGTAACTCACATTGAACGAGATTCGAACTCGGGACCTCTTAAACGTGAGGCAGATATGCTACCATCTACGCTACCGAGGCGGGCAAGAAGTGGAATATATTTCTAATTTGTAATGCTTTCGTTTGTCGAAAATAAAAGAAGATGTATGTGTACCGTAAACATTTCCGTGTGTACTTATATATTTAGAAGAATAGGAAGGCCACAGGAGAAGATGCAATAAATGCAGAATTATTGAAATATGGTGGAACGATACTAAATCAAAGAATTTTGAATTTAATTAATAGTTGTTGGAATGGATGCCAAATCCCAAGATCCTGGACACATGCTCAAATTATATCTATTTTTAAGAAAGGTGCTCGAAACAGTTGTGAGAATTATAGGGGAATAAGTATTTTAAACACAGGATATAAATTATATGCAAGAATCTTAAGTTAAAGGTTATAAACCATTACAGAAGTTCTACTTTTAGAAGAACAAAATAGTTTTAGAAAAAGACGATCCTGTACAGATGCTACCTTTACAGTTAAGCAGATAATAGAAAAAAGAAGAGAATTTAATCTGGAAACACATATAGCTTGTATTGATCATAAAAAGCGTTTGATCATATAAATAGGAAAAAAAAATTGTGGGAAATCATGGCTCGAAGAGGCTACCCAAATCATCTCATTAAAGTTCTACAATCTATATATATATATATAAGGATACCACAATCAGCATAGATATTGGAAATGGAATGTATAGTAAATGGATACATACAAATCAAGGTGTAAGACAGGGTTGCAGTTTGTCTCCTATTTTATTCATAATTTATATAGATGATATGATTAGAGAGTAGATGTTTAAGATTAACGGAGGTATTCATCTTGCACCAAATTGTATTCTTAAGAATACAAGATGACCAAATAATTATAAGCAAAACAGAAGACGAGCTGCAGAGAGCAGTATATATTTTACAGAGGTTATGTAAGAATTATAATTTCAAAATTTCCACAATCAAAACAAAAACAATGGCGTTTCGAGGTAAAGACACTGTTAGAACCGATTTAGTAATTGATGATACTATCTTAGAGCAAGTTACGGGTTTTAAATATTTGGGAACATATGCCACTTTTAAATATCGAAATGATTTTAAAAATAAATTACCAATGTTTCAAAAATATGCGGCATAATAAATAGAAGCCTAAGAACTAAAACCATAAAAGAAACACGGATGAAATTTCATAAAAGTAATGGCTGTGCCTGCTTTCCTTTTTGGTTCTGAAAAATGGACATTAACAAAAGCAGACAAAACCAAGATACAGGCTGCCGAAATGAGATTTTTAAGAGCAGTAAAGGGATGTACTCTTTTAGATAAAATTCCAAATGATAAAATAAGAGAAGATTTAGAAATAAGTTCTTTAGAAGAAAACAATAATAAATTATAGAAATGAATGCAGAGAGCATATTGAGAGAATGCTGAGAGATAGGATCCCAAGAAGAGTTATAAACTCTAAACCTAGAGGAAAGAGACATCCGGGAAGACCGGAACAGGCAGCATTGCCTAGCCCTTGGAGTGAAGAGGAAGAAAAATAAGATGTATACTTATATATTAGTTAATAACCCGATCCTTTATCACTTAAGGTTTGTTTCTCTCACCTTTGAAACTTTCATCAGACTTTAAGAAATATTTCAAAACCAAAATCTACAAATCGGTTTACAGTAGGGTAATAGAGAGTGATCCAGCACAGACCCTAATGAGCAAGATGGCGGCCATGCGCAATCTGGTTAAAGGCTGTAGGTTTAGTGGTTACGTCGTATGGATTCAAGGTTAGATCTCTCGGTCTAGAGTTTAAGACTGTAGGATCTGGTGGAGATAGTCTTCAACAAGCCTATATACATTGGAATGTGTGTACTGGATACCTCGAAAGCCTTGATTTATCGGTATCATTATGATGTGCAAATGCCGTATTACGGGCTTGAAAATCTTAAGCTCATGTACATGGATACTGACTCTTTCATCCATCGTGTGACTACCGGAGATATATACCAGGACAAGTTACGTTTTCTGGAACATCTGGATACTGCTGATTATCCTAGCGGCCACATATGTCACTCTACAAAAAACAAGAAAGTGTTGGGAAAATTTAAAGATGAAGCCAATGGAAAAATCATTCATCGTTTTGTTGGACTTAGACCGAAGATATGTGCACTCGACATCGATGGAGGCATAATCAATAAGAAGGCATAAAACATTGTGCCGTTAAACAGTACATAACCTTTGAGAGCTATGTGGACTGTCTTAAAAGTAGAGAAATCATAAGAACGCCAATGAACATAATTATGTCCTGTCAACATAATGTTGCGTCAGTGGAAGTGAACAAAATATCCCTATCTCCACATGATGACAAGAGAGTAATTGTGATGATGGAGTATCCACATATGCCCATGGGCATTACCATATTTTGAACGGCTAATGAAAGAAGGAATCCTAGAGCAGAAAAAAACAATTTTCTTTCTGAGAAACAACAAACACTGGAACGTAGCTGACATCTAAGCATGAAAACAGCTGAATAATAAGAGCAGAGGAAGGCGTTAAGTCTACCGTTCAGAAAACAAATTCTGACGCTGGTCCCAAGTCCAGAGAAAAGACGAGGGGCATCTACCTCACCACATAAGCTAATTGAACGCACTTTAGTTAATGTTAAAATAGGCAAATTGAAAAAGTAACTCCTATCTCCTAATCTGAAAAAGCTTGAAAATAGCATTAGAACATTGGTTTAGCGTTACGACTTATTACAAGACGATGCAGAGGGGGTAAAGCTTAAAAAAGACACAAGAGTACGAAGACATTAATCTGCATGAAAAAGCGTTTGACAACTGTACGCCTATAACATTGCAAATATACCTCTAACAGTAACGAAGATATCTCTAGCTGGCAAACTTTTAGCTATGAAACCTATAGCTCTTAATCCTAGAGTTCCGAGATCACACCTCAATACCTAACCTCCGGATCCTACAGCTTTCAACCTCATGAACTGCAAACTTTAGCTATGAAGCTTACAACTGTTAACCCTAGAGCCCTCAGATCATACCTCAATACATAACCTCCAGATCCTACAGTCTTAAACTCTAGGACCGAGAGATCTAACCTTGAATCCATACGACCTAACCACTAAACCTATAACCTTTAAACTTCAGACCTGCGAGCTTAAGCTATGAGACCTACATCCTTTAAACCCCAGGCCCTAAAATCATGCCTCAAGACCTAACCATGTGACCAAAAGAGATGAGGAACATAACCAATATACATAGCCTTTCAGATCAAAAGACTTAATCAAAAAACCTAAGATATAAGCATAAGACCTCAAAAGAAAACAAGGTGGAATGGAGTTCCTGAAAGCATAGAGAAGGTACGAAAAACAAGAAACCCTAGCAACAAAAGAACCTCAATCTTTAGGAAAAGAGAAGTAGATACACAAAGGGTTAAATTTACAGTATAAAAAACTGTAATCAGCATATATACCTCTTGCAGTAACAAAGATAGCTCTAACATCGATATGCCTCAAAAATCTGCATCATACATACAAGTAGTTAGCATGAGACTAAATAGTTGAGCTTAAAAGATATGGGTTAGATAGAGGAGACAAGAAACATGCTTAGGATAGGTTAAGGAGGTAAGAACAGGGCAGCTTAAGAAAAGAGAACGGATGTTAATAGCAGAATCAACTAGGTTGAACAATTATCAAGAAGGTAAAACAAGGGATATATTAGGTTAGGTTAAAGTGGTAGAACAGAGGAACTTAAGGAAAGAGAACAATTAGATTAACAGATGCACCAAAGGAAGCTACCAGCAAAACACAGCTAGGTTACAATAAAGAATTATGAAAGAAGGTACAAATGAAGGAGTATATTAGGTTAGGTTAGTTTATAATAGGATGACATAGTAAAGCATAAATGTAGTACTTGCCTCAAGATTAACCGCCTTTAATCGCTGGACTAGCAAACTGAACTTCAAAATCATAAGACCATACCTCAGCCCATAAAACAGAGATAAAAGACCCTACGGCCTTTATCCTCTAGACCAACAACATTTAGCTATGAACCCTACAACTCTTAACCCTAGAGCTCCAGATCATACCTCAGGACCTACCCTCCAAATCCTACAGTTATTAACCTCCCAGACCAGCAACCTTTACCTGTGAAAAACCTGCAGCTCTTAACACTAGAGCCTCCAGATCATACATAGAGACCTAGCCTCTAAATCCTACAGCTCTCAACCATCCAGATCAACAGACTTCACCTGTGAAAACTGTTAACCCTAGAGCCTCAGATCATAACACAAGAGCTAACCATTAAATCCTACAGCTATTAACCTCCCATACCTACAGCCCTACCTGTTAAAAACCTGCAACTATTAACCCTAGTGTCCCAGATCATACATAGAGACCTAGCCCCTAAATCCTACAGCTCTCAACCATCCAGCCCAACAGACTTCACCTGTGAAAACTGTTAACCCTAGAGCCTCAGATCATACCACGAGAGCTAACCATTAAATTCTACAGCTATTAACCTCTTATACCTGCAGCCCTACCTGTTAAAACCTGCAACTCTTAACCCCGAGTCCCAGATCATACCTCAAGACCTAACCTCTAAAACCCACAGCTATAAAGCTCCAGCTCAACAGACTTTACCTAAGAAACCCTGCAATTTTAACCCTAGTGTCCCAGAACGTACCTCAAGTCCTGACCTCTAATCCTACAGCGATTAACCTCCCAAACCAACAGCCTCAACTGTGAAAACCCTGCAAACCTTACGCAGATCATACCTCAAGACCTAACCTCTAAGTCCTATAGCTACTAACCTCCCAGACCAACAGCCTCAACTGTGAAAACCTTGCAACTCTTAGGCAGATCATGCCTCAAGACCTAACCTCTGAGTCCTATAGCTATTAACCTCTCAGACCAACAGTCTTTACCTAAGAAACCCTGCAACTCTTAATCCAAGAGCCTCAGATCTTAGCTCAAGGCAAGCCCTCATCACACCTCAAGACACAGCATTATAAGTTACAGCAACTTAACAGGTTTGACTACCTGCCTAAACACTGTCTAAATCCGCTAAACATACAGATTGCGCATGGCCGCCATCTTGCTCTTTTGGGTCTGTGCTGGATCACTCTATTACCCTACTGTTCACCCTTCTCCAATTTTTGTGAGACTAACGAATGTCAATTCATATATGTATAAACGGTCACCATAATTAAGTTCTAAAAACACAAAGTGTGTAATTTGTTTAATGTGTAAATAACTAAGTCAGTGCCAATATATTGTTCTTTCACATGTATCGTACATAGGAAGAAATTGAAAACCCAGAATGAGAATGAAAAATTCAATGTAACAGCTGAGATTTTTTGGTTTCATTCTGTGTTTTTAAACCTAAACTGTGTGTTGATTCACAACTTAATTTGCGAATCAGTTGGTAACATCAGCTCGCTAGTTTCATATGCTCCGAAGGTACTTTTTGTCAAATTATTGAGCACGAAGAAAGATAATTAAATTCAGAAAGACGTTGGTAGTAGCGCTTACAGTGGCATTGGATATAAAAGTGTTTGACTGCAAATTTCTGAACATAGTTTAGTGCATTCTTTTGGCTCTTTACTTTGCCGCTTGCTGTGCTAAGATTGGGTGTTTAAGGGCATGTATGACTTAAATTTCATGAAAATCGTGAAAATAACGACCTTTTTTATTTTAATTCTATAAAATAATTTAGACATTCCCGAATGTGAAAAATGCATAATTTGCCTCCGAACGCCATTTTAAATGCTTATTTAAATGTCGGTGGCCTTTAAACTCTGTCAGAGTCACGCCCTCTTTTACCTTCATCCACATTCTTTGTCTGTTTTCCGTTCTTAAATTTTCAATTCAAGAAAAGAAAAATAAGGCTTTCAGACAAAATAGTTCCTAAAATGTTGCCAATATATCAGAGGCTGGCTTCTACAACATTACTAGAGAGGTGCAAAACAGGAAAAACACAGAATGCCAATGAATCTTTGCATCGTGTCATATGGAATAAGTGCCCAAAGGAAGTTTTCATATCAAAACAAAAATTGGATCTTGCTGTTATTAAAAGCATCAGTGAGTTTAACATGGGATGTCTTAAGTCATTGGAGCTGCAGCAATATATCAGAGGTGAAAGTGTAGTAGACTCAGCAAGGAAAACTTCAGTGCAGCGAGGTCAGACTCGTATCCTGCAAAGCAAGAAGCGAAGTTGGGCAGAAGAAAAGCAACATCTAAAGAAGAAAAAGGTGGACAAAGCAGCAACAGAGGAGAGGAAAAAGAAATCTGAGGGTCCAACCTATCAGCCTGGTGGATTTTAATGTGAGTTATGCAATCAAATCTTTAATCGCTGTTTTCTCAATGTTCATATTTTCAGCATTTTTGTTCCTGTAAAATGCTCCTTGCGATGCAGTTTTTGTACTACATTCATGAAATTTCCTACACAGGTTCAGAATATCATGAGGAATGGAAATTGCCCTAGGTTTTATTGTGAAATGTATATAAGCATATATTTTTAGTTTTCAAACACAAAACTTACAGTTTTTTAGACAAAAAAAGAATATTTGCAAATTAAAAAAAAATTGTGACATAAACTAAAGGAGACACAGAAAAACCCAGAGCAATTTCAAAAAGTGTGTGTATTATGAACATAGGGTTAAAATATTAGACCAAAATTCAAAATATTTTGTCGCAAGGGACTTTTTTAGTGACGTAACAAAAAACACAAAATTTATCATAATTTCTAAACTGCTGGAGAAAAATTGTTTAAATTTAGGTTGTTACATGTTTACATTATACTACACCTATGGTGTAAATTTGAAAAAGCTAGCATTATTAGTTCAGAATTTGAAAATTTCAGTCATACATACCCTTAAATTGATGCAGGTCTACTTAGTTTCGGAAGAGGTAGCTGGTTTTCCTTCGGCCGAGGTGCACGCATCCTCTGTTGTTTCCATTAATGGCGTAATTGTTGACTTGCAATTTGATCTGTAGCTTTTCTGACCAACATCTGTACTCAGGTTTGCTCTTTACCTTCTGTTTTATTTTAATGTCGGATATTTTCAACCATTAGCGAGTGTGCAAAGCCACAGACCGCCAATAAGGTAAATCTAAATTTCTTGTATTCAGTCAATTTGTAAATTATATGTATAATTATTCGTTTTATTTTATTTTAGTGGCCCCTATTTTATTCTTGTGGTTAATATTCTGGAATATGTTTATATGTAGTTACTTTAGAGCCTATAAGTTCCGCAATTGTTTTGAAACCCTTAAGTTTCCTATTTCATATTTTAAAACTTGTTGCCTAAATGTTTCCTCAGGGTTATAGTGCATTTAAATCTTTGTACTGCAATTTCCTTTTATACTTCTATTCAGTTTCCTGGAACGTTTAGTACAAAGCAGGTTGTAAGCAATGTAATGCATATGTTATTACACTTGCATAGTTATACATTATACAACATCCTTTATGTTCCTTTGTGAATCAAAATACACAGATGTATCGCTAATTCTATATCCTATTTCCTGAGAGAAAAATTCTCTGTTTTGTGTCTTTGCCATGATCGATTCCAACTCTCCCATGTAAGGCCAATAGGCAATTTAGCAAATATTCAAAATATTTATGAAAACATTTAGGAACATTTTTCTTTCAAAGTACAATTTTGCGGAATGATTTTCTCTTTAGCATTTTTAAAAGTGGCCTTAAATGATATTTATAAACATTAAGATTTTGTGTTCTGTTATTTATTGCCAGATACGATTGATTTTCTAAAAATTAGGTATTTCAACTTATTGAACCTGAAATATAGTATTTAGTATAAAATTTTAGTTCTTAATTTTTAGGTATAATACTGCCTTACGTGCCAGTGAAATTAGGCATTCAGTACAATCGAAAAAAGTGTAGAAGATTTACTTCAAACTCTTAGACACAAGTGGAGAAATGATGATATATTGGCTGTCTCCCTGTTGGGTAATCTTCTCATATTTTGATATAAACTCTGAGTTGCCTGAACAGTTTGGGCTAGAACAGCGGTAGCAGCAAACAGGAAGAAAAGTTTCACAAAGCCCTGACACTGCAGATATTCACTTGTTTTTTCCCTCCGTGTTATTACGCAAATGAATGAGGCTAGAGTTCATATTTGTAGGAGTTTGAGAAAAGGCTACGTAAGGCCCTCTGTCTCATCTAAGGGTCAAAACGATATAAATCTTGGATGAGAAGTGCCGCATATATAAAATCTTAAGTGGTCTCTCACAAGAGAAAAATGTAAATGAACGAATGAAAGAGGAGCGAAAGTTTTAATTGGATTTGTGAACAAAGTGGCTACAAATGCTTAATTCTCTTTTTGTATGATAAATAAAGCCTCTGTGACGGAAACCAAACCAAAGGAATTCATGGTAAGTTTAAATACCACAGTGATTATCAGGTTCTTTCAACTTTTGAAAGATGTGTTCCTTAATAGGCCTACATTTTCTAAACGCTTTTCTCTTTTGATTTAAAAATCTTGAAAGTTTTTAACACGAATGTCAGAGTGCTCTCTAAAAACATTAAAATACAAAGAAGAAAACAAGTTGGATGCATGGATAAAGAAAGGTCTATAAGATTCTTAATGCACAGTGGGAACAGTTAGTTCAGAAGTATTTCTTTCCATCCCAAAATTAGATAGCGAAATTTCACTAGAAGTAAATCTTTTGAGACTCTCCTGAGTTTAAAAATCTAGGATTCTAGCAAAAAAATATGTTTTTGTGTATATTGAATCACTTCAAGGTATTAATTTTTTGAACTTTACAGTGCATATAATTACTCAAATATAAATGCCCTATTTCCCGTGATCTTTTTATCTCTCGGAGAACACAAATGGCATGTTAAGTCGTACTATGGTATAACGATCTACTTTAAAAGACTGGCTATCCCTTAAGGCCTACAATATTGTGAAGATCCAATCATGGATGGAAATGGATAAGGATATCGCTTGGCCAGATATTGCGCGGGGGGTGGGGAGTTAAATTAGGATACACATGCTTTGCGGAGAGGTTGGGATTTTCTGCATAAAGGTTCAATTATATTATAAAATACTGAAACTACAATTTAGACATGAAAGGTTTACTACAATAATAGTAAATACACAAGTGGCCACATGGGCCTGACTTGCCTGAAAGCGGACGGAGTCCCTGCTTTTTGACAGCTAGCTCAAAAGAGACAGAGCAAGACTTTTACGTCTTCATTAGAGAGAGGAAGAGGTCACGTGACATGACGACACACAACTAGTCAAATGATGATCTAACATATTATTTGAATTAAACAGTTACTTTTGTCAAAATTCCCAAATTTCTGTCAGCACTAAAAGATACTTAGCTATAAGGCAATTTCTGATATAGTTTATCTTGAACCACACGAGGAAAATATAAGAATAAGGTTTATGAAAATAGTTGCTTCAGGAGCTAGAAAGCGATGTTCCAACAGTTAAGCCGTTACCAAATCACCATAGACTGATCATTCCAGTATTACTTTGCTTACCCTTACTTAAATCAGTTATCAGTGGATGTGTTTAATTTTTATCAAACAATGTTTAATATTTCACCGAACCTACGTTTTGTTGTAACCAAAATAATTCCCAGGAATAAATGTTAAAAAAATTAAAGGACTGCGCGCTTGTACAGGTGTGTCTGTGAAGAGCATAACCCAAAGATAAAGCCCAATTAAATATCATATTAAAGAATACAACTCAAAGGTTACGAAAGTTTTCCATACCGCAGCTCATATATAATTGTAAACTGTTCTACAAATTTGATTTAACTAAATGTGACTTTAGATGTTGTAATTCGAATACTGTACTCTTATAAATTTCTCTAAGCATCTCAATAATATGATTAGGTATTCCAATTAAGAATCTTCAATCTTATAAGAAATAGATTATAACAGACAAAAGTGGCTAGAGCACGTATAGGGAATAAAGGGGGAATTTATCCAAAGAAAATATACCTACATACCCAAAGAAAGATTAAACATTGGAAGACCGAACAGTAGATAAGAAATCAATGAATTAATCAATTGAAGCACGCAATAAGCCCCATGAAGACTTAATGATTTTTAGAGAATAAGAATTCGAATCTTGCATGTTAAATTTTCTGTGAATGGTCTCCATAGTCCATTATTTGTTTAATTGTTAAGCCGCAAGAAATTGATAATATCTTACTAAATTGCAAATGTAGATATTGCTACAGTACAAAATTTATGTAATTTTTTATTGAATAATTATTTGTTATTGGTTTGAATTTTTTAAAATTTATACATTTGTCAGGTGGGAAGTCATGCGCTTTTAGTTTCTCTACAACGTACAAAATAGATACAGAATATTGCATGATCCAAATATTAGACAGTGAGACTTTGGATCCAATGCAGCATTGGAAGAGCACGAAGCGTGTGTGTGTCTGAACATCGTAATTAAGTTGACATATCAAAATTTTGAACAAACTCTCTCAGTACTAAAATGGAAAATATTCCAAAAAGTTTGACTTTCTCCAGAATGAATTTAAGGATTTTTATTGAAGTACCTATTATATGTTGAGACACGTTCATAACAAATATATTGCATATCTCGAATTTCCACTAAAACCTCATTGTTCCTCTTCATTCTGAATGCCTTATGTAACTTATAAAATAAATAATGAACAAAATCTTACTGAGCGAAACAAAATATATTATTTCGATTAAAATACAAAGCTTGTTTTAAATACGTTTTTATGTGGTGATGCATATTTTGTAGACTTTCCTTGTTATTGGTTATAATTTTTGCAATCCTTATAGTTTCCTCCAATAGGAAGTCATTAATTCTGTCCAATCCCTTACCATGCAAAGGGCATGGAACAGCAAGCTGATATCATAAGACCATCTCCTGCAGGTTTTGAATGTATGTTAATTTTGGGTCGTTATAGTAATCTGCTGTTACGTTACGTCCCAGACGGATGGTTCATACTGCAGTGCCAGTAAGATGTGCACCCGAAGTGCGCAGTCCTTTACCCCTACATTCATCCCTTCCTATTTCTTTCTATCTGACACGTAAACAAACAGGTGACGCGTGGGACTGGCGATGATTCGGGTTTTGGATGAAAAGTTTTATGGGGCATAATAAAAAGCATCTCTGTGGACGCAAGGTTTGCCTAGGATAGCACAGAAAGGGTTAATGACATTAGAGTACATCAATGAAGGACTTAACGACAATGCTAGACAACTCTTTTTGAAATTGTGTGTGAAACCGACCTCTCACCACTATGCTGACCTCGGCCAAACCTTAAGTCAGAGGAAGATGGCTTCGGGAGTTGTGACGTATTTCAGGCGGGAGCGAGTTCTGCATTGCGTGTGAAGTCAGACAAAAGCCGTGTAGTACCAAGTTGCCTATATAAATGGCACTGCGAGTACATAATCTGAGGGTTCAGTCAGGTGTAACACACTCGATGACAACAATGTAGTTGCCACGTACCTAATGGAACTATTAAATTTACAATGTAAGGATTTATTGAAGGCCAAATAGACACACAAGAAAGACTTGACTGATTTTTACAAGAATAGCCCCCTAACCAGGTTTCCGAGGTTGTATTCACTTGCCGCACGGACAATGTGTATGTTTGGCTCGACATATTTTTGCGCACAGTTTTCTCAATTAGCTAACACCAAACCGCGAAGTACCTTGTCGGATCACAATCTTACATTCACCCTTCGATTAAAAATCTCTCAGACATTACGTCCTGACTTTTATAAACTAGTTAAAGAAAACATAAACAGAAAATGTCGGAAAATGTCTATGTAATTTTGTTCTGAATGGGTATCCTGAAATTTGAAAAGAAAATTACTTTATGCTTTATCTTATTTACTTTATAGCATGCCTCACCTTCAGGTAAACTACGAGTTGAAGTTTTGTATATTTTCTCATAGCACAGAGCCAAAATGTAATTGTTTATAAACTGTGACCAATTGTGTAATTAAAGCAATCAGCATTAATATTACAGCACCCAAGATGTAAGTTGTACATATTACTAATATGCGATATGTTTCGTATCTTTCCTACGCTGTCGGAACACCAACACACCCACTATTTCCATTTTCTTGTTCAGCAGATATCAGCACAGTGACGTCACACGCTAACCTGCTTTTAATTCGGGAGCATATTTGGTGGTTAGAGCTGATGAAGCTGACGTCACACAGCCACTACCGGTCTTCCCATGTCTAAAGCTGATAAGAAAATTTCTGTGGAATTAACATACTTATTGTCTTTGTTTTGTTTAGTTAACCAATAGTATAGTATGTAGTGTTGATTGTTTCCCTTATACTGCTAAATACATTTAAATGGTTTCTATAATGTATTCTCAAAAATAAACAACCTAGTTGCTTTGAAATATTTACAGCGTACATTGTTAGACGTGAGGGCTACGTATGCGACTGTTATTAAGTTTAGATATTGTTTTATTACGGAACATCTGAATACTAGCTCCCACATATTTTATAACAGTCACATCTGCAAAATCATAAATAATACAGCTTGTCTAGAAATTACAAACAGCATCACTTTAAGAAGAGCAAAGAACATAATGAACTCCCTATAGGTTTGCTCAAGGTATAAGGCTATTTCAGAAGAAGATGAGAAACAGGAAGAAAACAGTGAATCATCCGAACCCCAATCTTAGCCCTTTCTTATCGGAGGGTTGTTTTGCCCGGCAGCAGATAAATTGAGGTCATTTTGACAGGAGTATCATGTTTACGGCGACCAGAGCCAGAAAATGGGGGAATCTTCTAGCAAATGTAAAACGAAAAAGGCTCTCTTACTTGCTGGCAGAAAAAGTCATTATATCTGTTGCTTGAAGAGTAGCTATTTATTGCTTTACATTTGCACTGAATATCTCTTTAATGTTAACATCCGGCAAAGCAGCACAAGAAGTTGGGTACTATTATCACAGACTTTCAAAAATCCAACGTGTTACATTCACTTGATTTCCTCCACCTACGTACTAATAAATGTGATTCATCTGCTCATGTTATGTCACGCAGTAAAACTGCCCTTAACTGCGTGTTTATTCCACATATAGGAAAGAGTGAGGGACAGAAAGAAAAATTAAGAAAAGGGGTAAGACTGAACGCAAAAGAGATGACATTCTGAAATTGGCAACTTCTGTAAATAGCTGCCAACATATTTTTGCTTCTGTCCTAAACTCCAAAAGAGCACAAATACCGTAATTAGTATAACATATAATTGTATTTCACCCTCTACATGAAATTCCAAGAGATATTAGAGTTTTATAATAAATATTAAATGTTTACACAAGCATTCAATGAGGGGGAAACTTTTTATGACTATTAGTTTAGGTCAGTAGTTTATATTTTGTAGTTAAGAGTCGGCAAAAATAACGTATCATTTAATAGAGATTAAACCGAATCTTGAAATCGTTAGCAAACGGGTGACATGAAACGAGTAGATTAATTGAATGTTAAAGGAATATATATACGTGTACTGAAAGAAATATTTTGTGTAAAATGTCAAGATTGTTACGAGCTCGAACGGTAAGGATTTTTCCTCCCCTAGGACAGCTGACCACAACCATAAATCTAAGGCTCTCACCCCGTGTTTAGTTTCATACTTTGACAGGAAGGGAACGTCTTGGGTGGTCTAAAGGGAGATTCTCGTAACTGGGACTCCACATGTTTTCTACCGACCAACTAATTAAAAATAATGAGCTGAAGGGGGAAGCGAAGTGTCATATGGCCTAGCCGGGAACAAACAGATATCTAAAGTCAGTCGGTAGCTGACAGTCGACCGAGTTCGTCGTGCTAATGCACGCGGAAGAAAATCGCATTGATTAAATCAGTCGGTGGCTTGCAGTCGACCGAGTTCGTCGTGCTAATGCACGCGGAAAGAAATCACGTTTATTAAGTCAGTCGGTGGCTTGGAGTCGACCGAGATTGTCGTGCTAACCAGCACGAAGTCAGAGATCGCGTTCTTTAAGGAACGGGCGAGCTAGTTAAAGAAATCGCGTTCGATTAAAGGTAATTAGTAGCGGGCTTCTAATCCAAAGACTCGTGTTCCATACACGGGAGTGCTACCACGCAAACGCGAAACCTACCATTCAGAGTTCGCCTAATTAGCATGTATTTCGAGAGTAAATGAAATACAATCGATCGTCATAAGAGAATTAACCTGTGTTTCTTTCCAAGTACCCTGATTGATCCACCCAGAACGCCCTGAACCAAGAGATCCTTGCCAAAAATCCTATATTTATAAATATTAGGACAACCCCGAGAGCAGCCGAGGACATCGATATTCGTCAAATTTTATTAGCGATGCTGACAACCCTGGGAGTCAAGCTCCTGCCAAATAAATGATACTCATCCGACACCCCGCAACTGCCGCACATATGAGGGGGAATTTAAAGCAATCGATGTAAACAGGTCTATATTGTTACATTCAAATCGTAACGAAAAGAATTTAGATTGGCATTTGAGAATATAACGCTTGTTCTCTTTGCACTTGGTGGTAGAAAGCAAGCGAATGAAATCCAGCAGATGTAAGACTTATTAAATATTACAGTGATACAGTTGCTCTCAAGCAGCTTGGTTAATATTTTGCCCAGTAGTATTTTTATTAAACATTATGGCATGCAGTTTCTGTACATCATCATGTAAAATTAGGATTAGGATTGTTCCGAAGCCAAGCAATGCACAGCTGATCCTCTTTCTAAGGCCGTCCGATATGTCTTCTCCCTTGGGGGTTTGTATTAAGAATGTTCCTTTGGATGCAGCCTTTTTCATCCGTGTCATATGCTTATGACATTTATTCCTCTACTGATGTATCTTCTGCAGAACTCCTTCAATACCTAACTGTTCTCGGATTTCCTTTCTTATTAGTTATCTTCCAGAGAAAATGGTCTCTAATAATTTCATTTTTCCTGCTTCAATATTTGTTACCAAACTATATATCAATATACAGGTTTCTGCGCAGTAAAGTAACATAGGCACGGCCAATAAAATGTAAGAATCGTCTCTTACCGTACTTTATAAACAGCGTTCATTTTATTGTACCTACCACTTGTTGGAACTTAACCATGAATGATCCGACAAAAAACATAGCTTAAAAATTAATGAAACGCGCACCCTGGCTAGCCCTTCCCACATTACATTCATGTTCAGTTAATGCCACATTACCATGGCGAACTATATACACACTGTATCTTTCGGAGGAATAAAATATTAATAAATTGTTGTTGAAAAAATTAAATAATATTAAAAACTCATGAAATTCGTCTTTCTATGTGTGCCAGTTTTAGAATATTCAGACGACTGGAAGTAGCTGAATGTTGAAATTAAAGGTTGCATTACACTCATTTGATTCATTTATACATTCATAAAAGGTAAGTGGGTTGAAGATGAAAGTGGGGGAAGACGAAAGTTTCGTAATATTTTGTTCATCTGAGACTAGATAGCAACACTTAACACAGCCTAGCATAGGGGCATCCAGTTGGAAGTGTGTTGTTGTGTTCTTCCGTTTTGTATCTTGCTTCATCCAGTAATAAACAAGAAACCACTATCTGTAAACTTGGTAAGTACAAGCTATGTAATATTTCGTTGCCTATACGTAAGGTCTAGCACTCGATGTACTGCATGGAGCTTCCCCTAACCATAGTATTTTGCCATGTGCGTCTTTGCGAGCACGTGGTAGCTCGGACCAGTATGGCTGGTAGTGTACACTAAAAATAAATCTCATTTGCATCTTCCATCACGCACTGGGAGATGTTGAAAGTTCTTAAAGATTATTCATAGATTACATATGACCAATTATGAGGGCTTCACCAATCATTCTTCAAACCATTGAAAACATTTTGGTAGCAAGCTTTGAAACTTGGGTTCATTCGAAACCTGGCCGGAGGGTTACAACACTGCAGTTTGGTTCTCTCCTTTCTTCTTTGTATCATGTCTCCAACATGCGTTAAATTTGCATTTTATAAAGTGCCTTGCATGTTGAAATACAAATGCTCATTTTACTTAATTTTTTTAATTTAAAACTTCGTGTTCTTGAGTCATCCTACATGTTGTTCCACCTTCCCACCTGCTAACTCCCATCTTCCCCTAATAATGGGGTAAGATGTAATTTTGTTGCAATTGTTTTAATTGTACCTTTCTATATCCTCACATTTAAGGAGACAGATTACTGTTTCTCCCAGTAAAAATTAAATATGCAGGCAATACCTTGATATACGTTTTATATTTTTCTTCATTGGGCGCCGGGGTAGCGCGGTGGTTTCGTTCGCGGCTCCCGTTCTAAGGGTCCCGAGTTCGATTCCCGGCTCTGGGGTTGGCGATTTTAAGTCGGCCCTATCCACGCCTTCACCTCTGTCTAGCACACGTGAAGTATCCCCTATGCCCAACGTGGTTCGGAGTCCACGGTAAAAACTGTAGGTCCTCTCTCCTCACCGCCATCTTCACTATCACCCTATCATCGGAGGTAATGGACACCGCCCTCTGGGTGCCTCCACCTGAGAAATGGGTCCGGTCATCACTTGGTGGGGTGAGGTTACCCCGAAGGCCAAGGTTGCCATGTGGGGAGTGTTAGTAACTAACTATTTTTCTTCATTTCCATTTCCATGAAAAAAGGACATAACAGTTAAGTATGTCCTCTTCCCCCGACTTTTCTTATATAGACAAATCAAGCTAAAAGAATCATGTTCAAAATATGCTATTTAAACGCTCTGTCCCTTTATTTATATTAACTAAGATTTTACTGTGAGAGTTTCACACAGCCATGATTTAAAATTAAGCAATAGATGCTTGGTTATAAATTTACAAAAAGGATAGAAGGAAAGAGTGGGTTGAATTCTTTGTTCATGTAGATCAGCTCTTGTAGTAGAAAGAGTCGGAAAAAGGGGGGCAGAGAAAATTCCTGTGTGGGTTCCCAGATGACACATCCGCACTTGAGGAAGGTCCAAAACCGGAATAAGTGAATACTTTGTAAAGGGCAAGATTTATAATGTATTACGCAGATTGTAGGATTTGGCTGATTTATATTTTCTATGTAACAAAATTAGTCAATATATAATGCATTTTCAGTCACATGATTTTTATGGCAAATATCTTAAATATTTACCACTTTAATCAAAATAATTGTTGATGTTTTTAGGAAACAAAATGTATTATTACTTATGTTACTAAGGATGCTCTTAGCACGCAATATGGAGGTTGGAATTAAGATCATTGAACATAGAGATTTAACTTTATACTACATTTTTTCATACTTTTTCTGCTATTGTCACTGAAGATATAGCTATAAGTTTATTTTAATTCCATTAATCAGTAATCTAACAGTTACTTATTTTAAGAAGAATACAATATTTAAACCTAAATAAACATTTTGGTTCATTAGTTTTCTTTCATCATCGGGGAGAATTGCTTCCTAAACATGTGTGATAAATAGGAATCAATGCTTGGAAGGAGTACATGTGAGCTTAGGTTACCCTCATACCTGTCACAGAAAGCGCTAATGTGCCAACCGTTTAATTAATAAATAGTTACAGATAGAAGTGCTTATCAAATAAATATAAAGGTTGTTAATATTATTTTAAAATATATTCTTAAAGAAGTGTTTGGTGAAATGTCTAGAATTTTGAAACCGAGTAGACCACGTTCTATAAATCCGGAAAGTACATTTTATCTGAATTTTTATCTCTTATTCACAAGAGGCTTGCAGTGCTTTTCTTAAGTTAACATTAAATGTTTTAGATGAAAGATTATTTTCAATATTAAGTGCTTATATCAGAATTTTGGTTTCCGCATTGTAAGTAGTTTAAAGTCAAACCTGGTTTAGTTGCTCCGCGGTGGCACGCATTTCCTTTGGAGAAACAAAATCTCTCAAACGATGTTTAACATATTAGTCCAGTTACTACTTTCGAAGCGATCTTTATGAAGGTAACACAGTTCATGTGGATATAAATCACAATTTATAAGTTGAAACAATGGATGCTTATGTTGGCGACTGCATAATTAATTTTGTCATATTTTACGAGCAATGCACTTGCATACGTGTCGAAAATAAATTCTTAGTACAGAAGATATTTTAATTGATGAAGTAACTAAATTTGGAAAAATAAACCTTATAAATGATTTACATCTTGAGACATAGGAACTTACCGTTTTCAAAAAATTAACCACAATCGAGTAACAGATAGCTTTTAGAACCAATAATAGGAAACACGTGCAACTTTGGGAAAATATAATACACAATTGGGAGATTACATTACACTATTTACTGTCAGAGAAAATGTTAGAAGTGTCTTCCATCAGCATCTATATATGTTGGCACTCGTCTCACCATATTCTCTGACGTTTACGGAGATGATATCGAATTGAGCGAAGATTATTTCCAGCAAGATGGAGCAACGTCCAATACATCTAATGACACCATGGAAGTTGTAACTAGTTTCTTTAATAATCGAATAATCTGAAAAGGTCTGTGGTCTGCCAGATCCCCTGATCTAACCTCACCGGATGTTTTTTTTTGGGGGGGGGGAGGGTATCTAAAAATAGTGTGTACAATAATAGGCCATGGTCAATTGATGTTCTAAAGGAATCCATTCGAACCGAAATAAGTAACATTGGCGAGGATACTCTCGGTAAAACTTCAGAGAATACAATGAGATGCGTGCAAACATGTATAGATGCAGATGGAGGACACTTCCAACAGTGTAATGTAATCTCCCAATTATATTCCCCAAAAGTTAAACGTGTGTTCTATTATTATTATTATTGGTTCAAAAGTTATGGCCAATTGAAACGGTTCAGGTTTATATGGATCGCACTGTATCTTTGTAAGGTTTAAAACGTTGTTCATGTGTTACTTGTATACATAAAATATAAGTATCTGTACTTTATTAATAACAGCTATAAAACACCAATTTTCTATAACTCTCAATTACAAATTAATTACCAGGGCTCCTGTAAGTAATCTGAGAGAATATCTCAGCACAGCTTTTTCTCATAGCCAATAGAGCGTAAGGTCTTAAATAAAGACCGAAGAAGCAATCCAGGATTGTTCTCAAATGTCCATTTCTCTGCGACAGAAGGAAATTGACTGAAAAAACGCTGGAGTGAGGAAGACCTAATCTTATCAAAGAGGACAAAAATAGAAGAATCAGTGGCCTTTGCTGCTGGACGACGTAAATGTAATCGGATCCAAACGAATGTGATCTTTTTATTTCCCTCAGAAAACTGTGCAGCGCTTTTGTTTGGACTTATGGACCTTGGGTACGCGTTTAATTACGCTTTGGTTCTTAATTAATCAGCAGAGCGAGAATATTGCGCAAAGCGCTAAATTGTAATCCAGATTTCCTGGCAATGTTCCCGTAAATCTAAACTGATACTTTTGTATGTTCCATGCTTTAACGTACGTAAGGCATATTCAATATGCTTGTGCTACGGAAATAAATAAAGCCGATTCGTAAACGTACTTACGTTTACAAACAATTCTAATTTAAGTAATTTATATGTAAATTTATATTGAGGAATTAATCCTTAAAGAATTAATTCTTTTAAATACATTACTCCGGTATATGGGTGAACTTTGATTAATTAGAGCCAACTGAAAAATTCAATGCCATGGCCGGGATTTGAACCACGGATCTACTGGTTTCCGTCCAGTCGCTCTGACCCTTGAGCTACCATGGTCAACGTGCCTTCTTGACATTAAATTCTCCAATTGACTCATTATATTTCCCGGCGGACCACTTAAGGTTCTCATATTTGAGACAACTACTTGTGGCGACTTACTATTGTAAGTACTTAATTACCAGGATTTTTATCGTAGATTATTTTTTAATGTAAATTTATATTGAGGAATTAATCCTTAAAGAATTAATAGTTCTAAATACATTACTCCGGTATATGGGTGATTTTTGATTAATTAGAGCCAACTGAAAAATTCAATGCCATGGCCGGGATTTGAACCACGGATCTACTGGTTTCCGTCGAGTCACTCTGACCCTTGAGCTACCATGGTCAACGTGTTTCAAATCCCGGCCATGGCATTGAATTTTTCAGTTGGCTCTAATTAATTAAGTAATTTATGTTTATATTACTTCAATGCTTTATGCAATCATGTGACATTTTGAACTTCCTATACGTCTTGCCTATAGAAGGCAGACGAAACTTTGCCTTTTATACGAAAAGTGTTTTGTTTTGAATGAAAAGGTCGAAGTCTATACTGCTTGCAGCGGGAGAATAAAGTAGATGTAAACAAAACTACGTGACTGTTGATCGTAGCACGCCTTCTTTACAATTTCCATGATGCCCGCCTCGGTAACGTGGATGGTAGCATGTCTGCCTCGCGTTCAGGACGTCCCGAGTTCCAATCTCGGTCAGGGTGAGTTACCTGGATAAGGATTTCCCAGAGTTTTCCCTTATCCTTTAGGATAAGGGAAAGTTATCCGAATGTCGGATAACTCTGAGCTCCATGGACCCTGAACGCATTTGAGCACCATTTCACCCATTCCATTCACCGTCCGATATGAATTAAAAAGTTAAAGGACGTAAATTAAAAAAAAATCCATGTTGCCTACGCCGTGTAAATAGTCCCTTGAGGAAGTACTGCTACTGAGGTGTGGAGTCTTGAGTTCGTTTTGCTAAAGCGCACAACAAGTGTTTACTGACCATATTTCAACTATAAAAACATATACTAATAGATAGTTAAGTTAGTTTGTAATTAAAGCAAATGATGCTGCGCGCGTATATTGAAGCTGACAGGCGTATCCAGTTGTGAATCATAGCGGAACTGGCGAGTACTGTTAAACATGCGCGCGGAAAAATTTTACAAAGTTGTGAAAAAATAATAAATTGAATGTATTTCACAAATTCAGTGAAAAATTTTCGGAATTTTCTATCGATGAAGTGGTGAAGTTAACATTTGAGTTAACTGGTGAGTCGGTTTCCAGTATTTATAGTGCACGCAAGCAAAAAGTCACAGACGGTGAAGTTTCAACTCCCGGCATGAAGAGACCACGTGCCAGACCAGTGTTGGATGTTGGATGTTGTCTGTGCTGGGTTTGTGAGGTCAGCAATCCGCCGAAAAGTTCATCAATTCCCCAAATTTAAACGAGAAGCGTTATCGTGATAGACTATGCCCCCTACCACAGTGTGAGGTTAGGACGCATACCAAACAAGTGACATCATAACATGGCTACAGAGTAAAAATATAATTTTCCACGATGGTCATGTTAAGACGAAATTGCTGGCAATGGTCAAGTCTCATGCTAAAGAGTACGCAAAATACGTAAGTAGCAGTTAATTTTCATGGATATTAACAGTGTGCTACGTGATACTTAGCTTGAAAAATGTGCCTTTAGTGTTGAAAATTTATATTAATATTACTTAAGGAAGCAATTAAACGGCTGGCTTGAATAAATACGTGCTTTTTGTGTTGAAAATGCATACTCTATTATTAATACATATTAATATTATACTTAACAAAGCGGTAACAGTACTGGCATTCCGAATGCATGTGGATACGGAGTGATACGATACTTCATTCTCTCGTTGGACATGGTATGTGTTAATAGCACAATTTAAGAATGAGCATTAAGTTTAAATAGCAAAGTACGAATTCAAGCGCAGTATCAGTGAAGGATATCACATGAAGTTGTTCATACAATGTCTCTACCTCTTTAAAAGGAAAAAGTATTTCCAAATTTTCATGTTTAAAAACTGTAACGACTTAAGTAATACCGCTTAAGATATTTTGACACTGGCAATAAACCGAAATGAAGTGGGTGGTTTCCAAGAATGGTAAAGGCGCGAATTCTTCAAGGGGAGGCTCAAACCTCTGAGAGGTTTCTTAAGCTTTCTTCATTCTTCATAACAGGAAATTTTCAGGATGTTGACCTAGGTCTGGGATGAAATAATTCCCAAAGCATTTTCTTAAATTAGCAATATATTTCTTGAATCACCTGTATTAGCTACTATGTAACAATAACAGGCTTTAAACAACATTAAAATAACGAGGTAATATAATTAATATTGGTGACTAATCTGAGAATTCTCTGTATTTAAATTAAGTTGTGTAATATTGAATAAACGGTAAATGATAAGATACAGACAAAATCTTACATCAGCATTCCAAATCTGCGTAAACAAGCGATTTACAAGGTGCTTCCAGGTTATAACACCTTCTAATTTTTTTCCACGTTTGGGACCACATAAGAACTTCTGTTTAAATAGAAAACAAGGACAAAATACACGTGGACGCTGTGTGAATGCGTGACAGGGATTGCAGCACTGTACAGTCCATAGAACTCTAGTGCCAGCGACAAGAGTTAGGACTATTTTTGATACATAAAATGGTGACGCTTTCATTGCAAGAACAGCCTGTAGTCATTCGTTTTCTCCATTTTCGTGGTGTGACATCTATTGAAATTCATTGCCAGTTGAGTGAGGCAGGTGGTGATGGTACCATGGATGTGTGTAATGTGCGTTCCTGGGTGCGACAGTTCAATGAAGGCAGAACATCGTGTGACAGCAAACCAAGACTGTTGCAGACATCGCCTCCAAAATTGGCATTTCCGTGGGATCGATAAATGTGTATGTAGTGTCTAATGCCCGGTTATACTGCATACGGCACCGCAGGCGGTGACACAGATGGTATGTGAGATGAAGTTGGAGCACCGGTGGAATGAGATGGCGGGGGAAACCGGAGGTTCCGGAGAAAACCCGCCGCAGCGCCGGGTTGTCCCCTACAAATGTCACTTTGCGGTCGACTGGGATCGAACCCGTGCTGCTTTGGTGAGAGCCAAACGGTCTAACCATTGTGCCACGGCGCGGCCACTTCCGTGGGATCTGTCCACACAATCCTGCATGAAGATTTTAAAATTCTCAATCGACGATCCTCCAAAACAACGTTCTCCACTCGCTGGATCGTGTCCTCAGTCCGGCTGTTGCGATGCCGTGACAGTCTTGGTTTGTTGTCACACGAAGTTCTGCTTTCATTGAACTGTCGCACCTAGGAACGCCCATTAGACACATCAATGGTGCCATCACCACATGCCTCACTCAACTGGCGATTAATTTCAATGTGTGTCACACCAAGAAAATGGAGAAAATGAATGATACACTCTGTTCTTGCAATGGAAACGTCATCACTTTAAGCATCAAAGGCAGTCCTAACTCTCGTCGCTGCCACTAGAGTTCTGTGAACTGTACAGTGCTGCCATCTATGTCACGCATTCACAAGGAGTGCACGTGTATTTTAAGAAAAGTCAGAAGTTCCTATCTGGTCTCAGTTTTGAAAAAAAAAAAATAGGAAAAAATGACTTTAACGCACCTCCTATGTTAGTTTTTTAAACTTGATTTCGTCTCGCCTTCAAACCTAACCTCCATTCCCTTATTAACTATATGTCACCATTATTTTGTATAACCTCTGTTAATATGTCATTGCATTACACAAATATTAATAACAAAGGATGTAGTAAACAGGCAGAAACGCACTAAGTAGACGCACTGTTGAACGTCCTTTATTGGCAATAATTCCGAAAATGTTGATGAACACCCCAAGCCGTATTATAAAAATAAATTGCTTTACACTGTGTAATACAATGATGGGATATTTCTGAAGTGTGTTACACACCTAACTACAAAAGAAGTGAAAGAGCCCAGATGTTTCTATACCTTAACTAATATTGCAAAGCTTACATTAGAGCACAAACGCAGCTGTTTTGAGTTGAAGGAAGAAAATAGAAGAGCAAACCATTGGAAGTACTCAGCCCAGCAGTAAGATCAATACGAATCGGTTGCTCCTGCATGCCTTTAAAGAAGCAATACGAATGCCTGACTAACCCGAGAACAATCGTGGAATGTATTATTTGCTTCCTTAGAATAATGTTATCAGAATGATGAATACTGGAAACCACATACTACGTATCGATTCATCTTCACACACAAAGGAGTTGGAACAGTTACTGGCTTCTCAAACCAGCGAGATGGCTACAGGGTAGCATGCGAGGATATCATTCGGGAGGTTCCAGTTTGATTTCTGGTGGCCGCCTACTCTAAAAATGGTTTTTGTATCATTTTCATGATTAGCAAGGATGATGTAGAAGTGGTGCCTTCTACTGCAGCTCTCCTTTCTCCCATTTTCTCCAATTCTGTCTCCCCGCGTCATGTTATAGAGCTAGCACTGAGGCTAGCGAGCTGGAATTTCTCTCTTTGTGCGAGTTTCCACTAGCGAGTGCAATACCAGTTACTGCTGGAGGCACCGCTCTATGCCGATTAGGGCGAATCACCACAGAACACCTCCCGGCAGGGTGGTCAAGCCGGCAACTTAGTGCCTGTCTACCGGTTACCTCGTCCTCTGCTACAGCCAATACATCTCACCTATTCCTCCCGGGGTTGTACGTGCAAAGGATCTCATGAAGTTTCAAATGTTAGGTGTCTCCTCCGTTACCAAATCTACTATATTAACTGTTTCCTTACAGTAAATTGATCATTGATATTTAAAAGGTGACATTTTCCTTTATTTATGAAATCCCTGCCATCTTCTGAGATGCAGTATTTATTAATTGAATTGAAACATTTATTTGCTTCTTCCTTGTTGCTACCTCGGCTTACATGACACCCTGGTCTTCTGTTCTGCCAGGTAGTTCTTAATTAACCTCCAGGTCATCTTGTTGCTTAATTAGCCCCATTCTCCCCCTCTTCCTATCTTCCTTTTGCTATTTTCTTTGCATTTCTTGCCTTTTTTCCTGTAAGAACTCATCAATATTTCTTAACTTCTTTTCCTTATAGCTACTATCATCTTCTCTATTTTCTCCCATATTTCTTCCCAAACCTTTTTCTCCATATTGCAACCTCCACGCACTCCGTTACATAGTGTTCTATGCTTTCTTTTCCCCTATACAATTCACTAATTCCCTTTTCCCTACCTCTTATCCCTCTTAGAAATAATGTTCCTGTTCTCATCCTAGCTAACCCTTCTCTCTCTTGCCTATTGCAGTAATCTACACATGCTTCTCGTCCCCAATTTATTTTTATTTGTTTGTAATGATTTCATATTTTCTAGACTTCCCCATATTCCCTGCCTCTCTATATGTTCTGCATTTTACCAATTTACCCACATCGCTTATATTCCTTCCCTCTACATATGTCTCCCATTCCTATTTTTTCCATAATTCCTCCTACCTCTGCCCACCAACTATCTGAGTTCTTTAATCTTTCTTGCTGCCTCATACACAATTTCATAATTTCTCCTTCTTCTTTGGCCAAACACCTCTAGTAAATTTTATTATTCTTTCCATAGTTATTCAATTTCTTCTTGTCTTTCCTAATTCTACTAAAGCTACTTCCCTAGCTGCTGATCTTGGTAAGCCAAGTAGCTCTTTACAAAACCTCCTGTAGTTTTGGTCCACCATTTTGTTTACCTCTTCGGCCCATCCCCCCAGATCTCCACTGCATACAGCATTTTGGATTTCAGTAGTACTTCACATATTCTTTGTAACCACTTGCTTGTCATTTCTAACTTATATTCGCATAAATGTTAAAAGCAGAAGCATTATTAACAGTGAAGTATTCTTCATATTTAAGTTTGATTTATGAGTCAATATGTTTACACTCAAACTTCACTTAATTTTTGTTGTATAATTGAAACGTTTTCAAGATCATTCGATCTCATCCTCAGCTGTTTGATAACTAAATGAACCTATATTCTATAACCTATATTCTATATTCTTTTCCCATTCATTGCCGCCCTTCCTTTTGCTTAAATTTTTCTGCTGTGTGCTCCCCATTTTCCATTGTTATTCTGCCTTACTCCTAAGTATTCAGATTCATTGACCACATCTACCCTTTTAGCATTTAGTGCGCAATTTTCCTATGTTTTAATTTAGCTCCTTTCTTGAAGACCATCACTTTCGATCTATTTATGTTTACTTTTATGCCCCACTCTTCACGGAATTTAAGTATTTCCAGAAAGGTTTAAGAAAATGTTCCTACTGACCTACAATAAAATTCATACATCCCATGGTAGAACTACTGCCGGTGCTCAAAAGAAATCAAATTTTGGAACTTTTTGCAGTCTCAGTATCAGGTACACTGAGTCACTCGCTCACTTTATGTGGGCACCTTTTAAGACCCTAGTTGAAATATAGCGGCTAGCATTCTGAAACAAAAGAACTTTAGGTTTCTTTGCCATCAACTAACTATAAAACAAATAGTTTTGAACAAGATTGGGCGAACATATTACCTCGAATTCAAACATACCGAACTATAAAACAAGTTTAAGGTATAAATAATTATAAATTTCCTATATATCGAATATCTTGGAAATTATAATAAGTAATATTTTATAAAATGACAGAGTAGTGCAGAGGATTTAAACCCCACAAGTACAGTTCTACCTATTTCACTTACAATTTTGTGTATAATACGTAATGTGGAAATCTGTTTTATAGAGGAAGTAAAAATTAATATTGATTTCCACGGTGTCTTTTATTAAATTCCTACTAAAATTTATTACTGCTCTTACTTTAAAAAATTTCCAAAATTTTAAGCGATTGGTATACACTGCAGAAAGCATTTATGATATGTAATTTAAGCTGTATATTGCCAAAAGGTTCATATCCCTTGTGGTTGGAGATAAAAACCAACTATTCTCTTTTGTAGCAATTATTATTGTCTTCTGATTTGTTTCTAATGATAAGGAATATTTATCATAACAGTGTATGTTCAAAGGACAATTGGACGCCTCTTGGATTTCTAAACAAACCTTTATCATATGTATCAACAGAACTCCGCCATTCTGTGATTGTGAATTAGAAAAGAAGGAGATGACAAATTAAAATTATCTCATCATCATCATCATCATCATCATCATCATCAGTACAATTGCCTGTTTCGCTTCACAAAACATTAAGCCAATGCTTCCTAGAACAACCAAATCTCGTGTTGGCAGTTAGTAGTGGTTATCCCTCTTCATATATTGGACACGTATGCTTAATCTATATTTGCCTAAAATTGATTTTTATCAGAGAGTTTTAGTTCCTATAACCTCCTATTATTGAAGATATTTTCATGAGGAATGCAATTTATAACTGCATTTTATGAGAATAACCTTAGACTTCCTTTGCATGCTAGGAGACTTGCATTACTTGTAAACCGTAAGAGATAGAAAACATATTTATGCTATACAGATAAGTAGATTCTGTTTAAAAAAAAGTCATTCCAGTCCAGTTTTGGCGGAGTGAACCTTTCCGAGATATTCTTTATTGATGTCAAAAGCTTTAAACTCTCACACTTTCCTGTAATGGGATGCTTTTTGTGTTCGTCTTTGAGGCGGTCCTTGCCCGTAAAGCACCTCGTTGAGCCCTCCCGGCACTCAACACCTCATAAGATATGACATGTGATAGGTGAGGACTACGGATGGGAGGTTTCCAACAGGTCGGGGTTTTTCTCAGGGTAGGTTTGCATGAGTACTCGCTTTTTGAGTTCCAGGGAGTGGGTGCGTCCTGACAGGGTGTGGGTATTATCACATATAAGACACCACGACCTTTGAATACCAAGTTTATTGTTATAATTAGTCCTCTCCACTCGCCACTATTGACGATGTTGTTCGCACTTTAGGCGCGAGATTTGAGACTTTCACGTTGTTGCGCGCATGACACGACTTATATGTATCGGTGTACGCGTTGTTCCTAAACGTGGGTAATAACTTACTTCGCATAACGTAGTATTCCCAGAGGATTATTAAACAAAAGAACAGAGTTTGGTAACATCTAAATGACGTTGTAACGAGTGCAGTTTCTCTCCTTCGCTACCACAGAGTGTTCGATAACCACTTAATGTGAGTTACTCCGTCTATCCACGAACGCGGACTCTGATGAAATTTCTGTACTTGTTGCCTTCATCACACGCCGAAACAGAGTGATTTTCCTAGCAAACATCGACTGTCGCCATTGCACGAATTTCCCCTTCCTTCCGCCGAATTTTGGACACTTTAGAGGTCATGTGACCGGTTGCTTGTCCCTTATAGGTTGTGTTTTATCCCTACTCTTGAATAAATAGCAATTTCTAGTGTATGAGGCATGTATTCCACGCGAATTTCTCTTTCCCACAGTCTAGCTAATTAATGCATAAGCATGTTTGGAACTGTGTGCCTTAGATTCCAGAGTCTATTCTCTCGTCACGTATTATTTTCAGGTCAATACTTATGCTGGCGCCGAGGGTCTACCCTTGGAGAATCCTACCTTTGTCGGCAAGAAATACCCAAAGAACCTGTCTGTGCGGGACAATGTTCATTTTGCCCTCTCCCTTAAAACGTTGGGTTCATGCTTTTAATAATATATATTGGGATTGCCTGTTTAGTACCTGCACTTGTATGCTTAATCATTATACTATATTTATTATAACTTTAATTCCTACTGTGGCATCTATCCGCCCTTAATTATGCATGTAATCAGACTTTCGGGGTTATTATGATGATATAGCCTACCAGGGACGGTATCATATGCCCTTCTGATAATTTAGAACAGGGCTTTTATATTAAAAGTCACTTTCGAAATTCTCAGAATATCCCATCATTGTGTGAGCTGGTTGGTGTATGCGTGTATGTATACTATGATATGCGTCGTCGCTAGTGAACGAGTGGAGATTAATTACATATTAACTTATACAAAACATTACATGAAGTACACAAACAATATTTCTTAAAACTATTATAATGGATCCTTACACAGTGGTTCAGGCTTTGTCCCTGACATACCAGGTATTTGACCATTGTCTCTCTGACCTGCCGCTGTTCTCTTTTCCGGCCATTATCTCTACGTGTCATTTATAGTTCACAAACAGGTTTTTCGAGCTTAGCAACCGCTCAACAAAGATATTTCTGTCACTAATTACATTGGAATTCCATTCATTCTTTCATTACCCATACACAATATAACACTCATATGAAACAATTATTCCCTTGGTTAACTATACAGATCACATAGTTTTTTTTTTTTTTTTTTAATTTTTATTCCTCCACTTGTTACCTCATTACACATACCTTATTTTATACAAATTGTTTTCTTTTATACATATTATACGTGTACTGTCTGACCTAGCTACCAATTTCACATTCATTTGGGAGATTAAGGGGTCCTTTCCCAATTTTACGCTCTACGTGGGACTTACTTAATGCTTTCTCGTTGCAACAACAAAGAAGGAGGGAACGAAAGAAAAGAAAGAAAGCATACTCGAAGGGACATACTTATTTATTTGATAAAACTGCATTCTCTTCCCATTAGATTATCTGTTACAGCCTTATTCTCTCTCACTAATTTAATCTGAATAATTCTATCTCAATGCCATTCCCCCGCGATAATGCCTGACGGTCTGTGAGTCACGATTGTGTCGATTTACGCGCCTCCTTGAATGGGCGTATCGAGTCAAGATGGTATTTCCCTACTTCTCGTCCAGTTCTAATGTCACCTAGTCTAAATGTTCTGTCACCCACGCAGCTGATTATCTCCAGAGGTCCTTTCCATAACAGGTTCAACGTCTTATACTGTTTCTTCAGCAGTGAGGACTTGTCATAATTCCTAACCAAAACTTTGTCTCCTGCCTGCGGTTTCCAAGTATGTGCGTGTCTCGTGGCTTTGCTTTTTCGTTTGTTAATTCTGTCTGTTATTTTTTTAAAGGCTCGCTTAATTCTTTCTGCTTCCGTTTCTTCAATAATGGGTAAGGATTTTGGGACGCCCTTTATTATTGGGTCTGGTGACTGTCCGGTCATGAGCTGCACCGGTGGGCATCCATGGCTGGGGTGTACAGAATTATTCATAATCCATTGAACGTAGTGTAGATACTCAGGCCATCTAGCGTGCTTTACATGGCATAATATTCTCAGGTACGTATTCAAGTCGCGCATTGTGCGCTCGGAGGGATTACTTTGTGGGTGATAAGAGCTTATATAGTATAGTTTGACATTTGCTTCTTTGAGCGTGTTAACAAACTTATGTCCATGGTGTACAGTTGCATTGTCCAGCAAAATTGCATCCATCTTGCCATACCTAGGGATGTATTCCTTAACTATCTTTTCTGCGCATTTGGCGCTGGTTAACCTCTTTAGTGGGTACAGGGTTACAAACTTCGTCATTACGTCAACCATGACGAATATGTACTTTAGGCCAGTTCTACCTGTGGGCAAAGGGCCATGTTCATCCAGAGCGATCATTTTCAGAGGTGAATCTCTAGATATGGCCAGCGGTGTTCTATCGAATTTAATATTAAGGGGCTTTGCCTTCTGGCAAATCTCACAAGTGGATATAATTTTTCGGGCCTTTCTTCCTAATTTTGGCAAGTAGAGGTGTTCCGATATGGTTAAGCACGTTCTGTCTACGCCTGCGTGAATTAATGCAACATGGTATGCCTCAATTACCAACTCCTCTAATTCGGCGGGTATATATACTTTCCAGGCAGGTACGTGTCTTCCATGTAATTTGTATATCACATTTTCAAATAAACCTAACTTTCCTTTGTTTTCTGGTCCAATTGGGGGCAGAGTTTCCCGAATTTTGGCCAATTTACTGTCGTTTCGCTGGTATTCCTCTAATCGTTTCAATTTTGTAGCCACTCTGTCATTCAATTTTAATTCTAATTTCATTATTTTGACTTCTCGTTGCGCACTCGGTACAGTCTCGGGAAGGTTCTCACCGATGCTTATCCTCGAAAGAAGGTCACTAAAAATATTACAGCTTCCGGGGATGTGTCTTATATCTACACGGTATGACATTATCTCGTGGATATACCTTGATATTTTTCCACTCGTCATCTTACAATTCTTTATAAATGCTAGGCTCACGTGGTCGGTGTATATGATGACTGGTTTGTTATAAATATAATGTTTGAACTTTTGTATTCCGTAAAATATAGCACCAATCTCTTGCTCAGTAACACATGCGATTCTTTCAGCAGCGTTTAGCGACCTTGACGCTGTCGCAATGACGTGGAGCTCCCCTTCGGGGTATTCCTGGGTTAGAATGCACCCGTATGCAACCATTGAAGCATCGGTATACATAATGAAAGGCAAGTCCGCTCTGGGGCGTGTTAATAATATTGAGTTGGCAAACAACTGTTTCAATTTATTGAACGTATTCTCCTCTAGGTCCGACCAACTCCATTTAGTGTTCTTTAACAACAGTGCCCTCAAAGGAGCCGTTTCCTTGGCATAATTTATTAAAAATCGGCTCTGGTATCCTAACACACCTAAAAACTTCTTCACTTGTTTCGCATTCCGTGGTCGCGGTATTTTCAAAATGGATGCTATGCGTTCCTTATCCGGTGATATAGTTTCACCTGAAATTACATATCCTAAAAATGTTACAGTCTGTGCGAAAACTTGCACTTGTCCCAGTTTAAGGTTAGGCCACACTCTCCAACTCGGTCTAGTATCGTTTCCAGATGGTCCAGGTGTAGGTCGGTGTCTAGGTCATGCACTAATATGTCGTCCACATATTGGGAAATGTAATTTCCAGTATTTGTTCCAAATACAGCGTGCATGGCTCGCAAGAAACCACTCCCTGAGACGCACAAGCCGAACGGGCATCGTCGAAAGCAGTACACTCTTCCTTGATGGATGAATCCTAGGTATTTCCGCAATTTTGGCTCTACTTCAATTTGTAAGTATGAGTTAGTTAGATCGAGAGATGTAAACCATTTCTGTCTCCCGATTCCGGCTAATATTTCCTCTATGTTTTGCGTCCTGGCATTATCAGGCTTGATAAATTGGTTCAAATGTCGCGCGTCGATAGTTATTCTGACTGTACCGTTCTTTTTCTTAACAATACACAGTGGTTGTACGTACGGTGTGTCCGAAACTTCTATTATTCCGTCCTGCAACATTTCGGTTATCTTTTCAGATACTGCCTCCCTTATTTCCTGGGGTATAATCCTACATTTGTAGTGGTTGATTGGTACTTCAGCAACTTCAAATGAATATGTAAACATATTGCATCTGCCAGTTCTAGCGGAAAAAATATTTCGGTTTTTTAACAAAATGTTTTGCAGTCTCTGTCGTTGTTCTATGGAAAGTTGGGTCAGCTGTCCGATTCGTGTTTCTACCTGCTCCGCGAAGGTCTCTTTTGTCTCCTCCGTCTGTTTACGTCTGCCCCTCTCTTCTGCGTGCATTATGCCATCAGCTGTCTTGCTCTCTAGGTCACTGCACTCCCGTCTATTTTGTAAACATTGCAGACTTCTATTGTTTACTCCATCGTCATTCCCAATATGAATGGCTTCTACGTAAAATTCTTCGTCCTGTAATCTGCTCTCCCCCTCGGACAGGTGAACATGACTTTCCTGAGGTCCAGAGATAAATGGAATTTCTACCTTAGTCCCTGATATATTAAATGTGATTTGGGATTCTTTGTAATCAACATGATTTGATTTCAACATGTGTAGTAGGTCGCTTCCTAAAATAATATCAGTTGCGAGTCCTCTCACGACAAAACATACAAACTGCTTTTCGTTGTTTTGCACCCTGGTGTTAAGCAAGATTTGTTTAGTTATACGTTGCTTTGTCCGTCCAATCGCGCCACTGCATACTGCATTCTTGACCGGCAATGTTTGCATTTTTATTTTCAGATTAACCAACTGGTCGTAAAGGTTTTCGCTGCATACGGTTACAGATGACCCAGTATCAACTACCATATTAAAAGTCATTCCTGCTATCTCACCACTTATTCTCGGTGCCTCCATAACTTCTTGCGTTGCAGTGTTCCTTTCTAATGACGTAATTTTACTACCGCTTGTTCCAAAACTGTTATTTTCTTTAATTCGCGGCACTACTGGTTCCAACTGTTTTTGTATTCTTGTACTGCTTAATTCTACGTCCCCAAGGTTTTGTGCGACTCGGAGTGTCTTCTTATCGGATGCGTGCGGGGAATCCACCCATCCGGACCTTAGTTTTCCGTCGGGGTTGGAGTCCTGGGTTGACTCGTACTGGCTGCATTTGCATGGTAAAAGGTGTGCGTGCTCGTCAGCGGCGAAGGTGGGCGTGGCAATGTTGCCTGCGTCTGGCTCTCAACTATGGGACGGTCGTTAGTGGTCGTAGTTCGGTAATTTTCTTCACGGCTTCTAAGTCTATTGTTTCCCCGAAGTGTATTGTTATTACTTGCGTGTCCACGCCGGGCGAAGGACATGTACCTCAGAGGGTTCGTTTGTGGAGGCCTGTTATTGCTATTTTGATGGCTGCTGTGTCGCCATTCTTCCCTCAGCCGTGTATCATATGGTCGCGGGTTCCTATCCCTGTTGCCTGGGTTATAGTTATGGTACCCGTTTCTAGGCTGTTGTGCCCTCATCCCATCATTGAAATGTCGTCTGGGTTGTGGCCTAAAGTCTAAGTTTTCTTCAGTCCAACCTGTTTGTGTTCCATGTCCCTGTAATGCGGTCAGCAAGTCTATTGCTTCTCCCATTGTCCGTGGTCGTGCCACTACGATATGATTCCTGATTACATCGGGATAGTGATTTCCCATAAGCGCTATGAATTGGTCTTCCGGCATGGCTGGTTCCAAGAGTTTACTCAATTGTCCTAGTCTCAAAAAGTAGTCCGTCATCGATTCGTGAGAGCCTCTGGGGTACCTACCATTATTAATTTGGTTCCTGACGTTGTATTGTGCGGCGTCACTCCAATATTTCTGTATGAAGGCCGCCCGAAAGTGATTGTACCGTGCCGATTCTCCTACCGTCAGCCGAAACCAATTTAAAGCATGTCCTTTCAGGCCCCTCTGAACTATTATCATCTTGTATTCTTCCGGGATTCCTCTTAAGTTAAAATATGCCTCTAAATCGTTGATAAATTGTTTGGCGTTATCGCGCGTGCTATCAAATTGTGGAACAGGCAATTCGCTTAGAAATTGCATTGACATAGGTATTGTATGGCGAGTCCCGGGCGCGTTATGAAATCGGTAACTACTGTCAGAATGTGACAATGGGTCATCTACACTAATATTGGTTCTTTCTTCACTCAGTCTTCCATTGTCTGATGTGACAGGAAGTACATTGTCTGAGGGGACAGGAAGTGTGGAAGCGGGACTTTGTAAAGGGTTTTCTCCGCGTGTCCATAATTCCCTTACCTCTCTAACAGCTATTTCTTTCATCTTCTCTCGTACCTTATCACATTGTGAGGTGACTACCTGTGTCAATTCATCCCGTACTTTAACTATCTCGTTGGCACATGATTTTTGACTTTCCCCTATTAAAGCTCTTACACTTTCCAATTCGGATGCAACCCCAACCTCTAATTCGTTACACTTGTCTGAAATATTGACACATGTAGTCATGGTCTCATTCCTTAACTCATCTATCTTATTATTCATTGTTACACTGATGTTATTATTCATGCTGCCAGCTTCCTTATAATCTGCCCTAATTTGTCGCACCTCTTCCTGAGTGGATCTGAGTTCACTCCTCACTACACATA
The DNA here is from genome assembly GCA_030765055.1 of Mantis religiosa. NCBI lineage: Eukaryota > Metazoa > Arthropoda > Insecta > Mantodea > Mantidae > Mantis > Mantis religiosa. The sequence goes on from CM060957.1 coordinate 138,946,455, forward strand.
TTTCACCCTGGAGGTTATTTCTTACTCCAATTACTTCACTCATGACCTCACTAAACTGCCTATTTATCTGGTTACTCATTTCTCCCTGTGCCGTTGTAAATTTACTTTCTTGCTCCTTGAGTTGTTTACTAATATCTGCCAATTCACTACTGTGTGCGGCAATTTTACTGCTTAACTCGCTACCTTGAGCGGTAATCTTACGGTTCAGCTCCCCTAATTCATTGCCTAGCTCATTACCTTGGGCAGTAATTTTGTGGTTTAGCTCACCTAACTCATTGCCTAGCTCATTACCTTGAGAGGTAATTTTGTTGTTTAGCTCACCTAACTCATTACCTTGAGAGGTAATTTTGTTGTTTAGCTCCCCTAACTCATTGCCTTGAGAGGTAATTTTGTTGTTTAGCTCCCCTAACTCATTGCCTATCAAGTTCATCTTCTCTAGCAACATTTGCATCATGCTATCCATACTTGCTGTATTCCTGTTCGGTACCGGAGTAGTTACCTCGGCCTGCCTAATATTACATTCTCTGTTTCCCTCAACGCCTACGTCCATTCCCTCAGATTCCTGGTACACTTCTAAAATGTTATTGTCTGCCATGTTGCTACCTATCTCAATTACTTTCTTATTTCGGAGTATCATCCGCTTATTCCTTTTTACTCACTTTTCCGGGTTCTCAAAATTTCGTTAATTTTTTTTTATGCACGCTTTTCTAAGTCCTGTTCCTACTGGCAGCATCTATCTACTCATGCAAATACAACAATTAATTTATAAAACACAAAATACATTTACATCCAATTATCTCCACTTACGTACTGTTGATGTCCGTGCCTGGTGTTGCTGTCTTCCTGAGTCAGGGTTTTATCACTTTCACATGGGGGGGGGGGTTTGAAGCTGTGTTGCACTACGAAGTATTGTTGCGTCTACGTTGTTGTCTTGTCGACGTTGGCTGTCCTGCGGGAAGTCGTACTCCGTTGCGTTGTGCACTGGTGCATCGTCCTAGGTGTTCTGGGCTCCGTTGGTTCCAAGCTCTAGTTGGCGGTACTTACGACGGTGAATACATCAGTCGAGACTCCGAAGAATGCTCCAAATGTTGTAGGTCACTGGTACAGTCAGGACTAGGTTAACCACGTTGGGTTGATGGTACCGTCAGGACTACGTTAACCACGTTGTGGCGCCAATTTATGAGGCGGTCCTTGCCCGTAAAGCACCTCGTTGAGCACTACCGGCACTCAACACCTCATAAGATATGACATGTGATAGGTGAGGACTACGGATGGGAGGTTTCCAACAGGTCGGGGTTTTTCTCAGGGTAGGTTTGCATGAGTACTCGCTTTTTGAGTTCCAGGGAGTGGGTGCGTCCTGACAGGGCGTGGGTATTATCACATATAAGACACCACGACCTTTGAATACCAAGTTTATTGTTATAATTAGTCCTCTCCACTCGCCACTATTGACGATGTTGTTCGCACTTTAGGCGCGAGATTTGAGACTTTCACGTTGTTGCGCGCATGACACGACTTATATGTATCGGTGTACGCGTTGTTCCTAAACGTGGGTAATAACTTACTTCGCATAACGTAGTATTCCCAGAGGATTATTAAACAAAAGAACAGAGTTTGGTAACATCTAAATGACGTTGTAACGAGTGCAGTTTCTCTCCTTCGCTACCACAGAGTGTTCGATAACCACTTAATGTGAGTTACTCCGTCTATCCACGAACGCGGACTCTGATGAAATTTCTGTACTTGTTGCCTTCATCACACGCCGAAACAGAGTGATTTTCCTAGCAAACATCGACTGTCGCCATTGCACGAATTTCCCCTTCCTTCCGCCGAATTTTGGACACTTTAGAGGTCATGTGACCGGTTGCTTGTCCCTTATAGGTTGTGTTTTATCCCTACTCTTGAATAAATAGCAATTTCTAGTGTATGAGGCATGTATTCCACGCGAATTTCTCTTTCCCACAGTCTAGCTAATTAATGCATAAGCATGTTTGGAACTGTGTGCCTTAGATTCCAGAGTCTATTCTCTCGTCACGTATTATTTTCAGGTCAATACTTATGCTGGCGCCGAGGGTCTACCCTTGGAGAATCCTACCTTTGTCGGCAAGAAATACCCAAAGAACCTGTCTGTGCGGGACAATGTTCATTTTGCCCTCTCCCTTAAAACGTTGGGTTCATGCTTTTAATAATATATATTGGGATTGCCTGTTTAGTACCTGCACTTGTATGCTTAATCATTATACTATATTTATTATAACTTTAATTCCTACTGTGGCATCTATCCGCCCTTAATTATGCATGTAATCAGACTTTCGGGGTTATTATGATGATATAGCCTACCAGGGACGGTATCATCTTTTAGCCATCCAAAGAGAATGGAATTTCAAAAGTAGTGCATAGTTACCAACTGCAAAATATTTAGCAATATGTTCCGTGAACATCTAGCGGAAATTGTGGTGATGATGGGAAGATGGTGTTCTGGAAGCCCACCGGGATGACAGCGAGCATGTGGAACGGGATTATCCGCACCTGATGTAGTCCCGCATTGTGACTGGGGTTGTGGGTTGTATGGATGGTGATGATGAAGCCACGATTTGCTAATTCTTCTTGGACCAACCTGGCACTCTGATATATCGATTTATATAAAAAAATTCTCCGTATCTGCTTCAGTCTGAGCTATGACAACTCTTGAATTCTCAGATGTGGTCGCAAGAGAAAGGGATAAATCTTCTAAATAAACTTCAATAATGTCGTGAAACCCTATCTGGGTCGGCAAGTCCTTTATCTCTGTGATACACTAACCGTCTGTTTCGCGACAATACCAATAAATTCTTTTCACTTTAAAAATATCAAGATGTTCAGTTTAGTTGGTATTATCGATAGAATTTTTCGTATAAAACTTGAAAATAGTATTGTATACCTTGATTATAATTAACAGAAGACTGATATTAACTCCTTTTAAGATCTCGTCACGTCAATGAATTTATGTCTTTTCACAATATTGTTCTTCCATCAAAAGAAGTCCCTTTTCCTCAGTGTTTTACCAAAATTATTGATTTTTCATTCTCTCGTTGCCATCACCTTAATTTTTACTCATTCACGTCACATATTACATAATTTCATTTTTAAAACTACCAATAATAAAATATTCACATCATATTACTTACATGTTACATCATCTCATGACCTTATAATTTTAACTACTTCCTTATTCATTTTAACATGCCCATATCGATTTTAAAACCACATTTTTCAACATTTTTCAACTCTCGGGGCCTAAACCAAAACAACTGCTACAAACAGCGGTATATTATTGGCCCATTGATCCTTAACTGATTTGTTTTCTATGAGGTGGAAATACCGTTCAGAAAATGACCAATGCACATTATATAGCATTGTATGCTCTTGATTTCTGCCCCTTTTAAAAGGTTGCTTAGCAATATTCACACTAGCAGTCATTTGAAAGTTATGCTCATTCTTAGTATATTCGCCTGGTTTTCCATTGATATTTGAAATCATCTAACTTTATTGAAAAATTATATGCTTCATTTTTATATGTACACCTCATTCGTAACACTATTAATTGACAAATTTCTAACATTCTGAACAAAACAAACTGTAGGTAACGAAATGTAATATCTCAATAATTAATGAATGTTAATGAGGTTAATTGTGAATGCTATTCTTTTAACACTAATAGTGAGAGAAACGCAGATTTAAATTTAAAGCTGCAGACAGTCTTCAACATTTCATCATTTTTACTAACAATTTTTATAAAGTACCGAACACCTTGTAAACTATAAGATGAAATTGCAATTTTGCACACTATTATTTAAATTACGTGCAAAATGTGTAAAGATTTTGCACTAAATAAGTTAAATATTTGGCTAAACGCTATCCAGTTTCAGTAAACCACTTTTCTTAGGAATAATTTGTAGTGTATGTTAATACAAATTATGGTGAGTGGGGAAAGTTAGAGTTATTAAATTTGTTTGAGCTAGAAAATATTGTCGTGCGATCCCCTGAACAATTTTGTAGTTAGTGTTCTTTAGGCAGCGCTTTTTAAACAATGGGGTCTATGAAGCCTGATCTGTCACATCCAAACTAAAATGTGTGTAGCGGATACAGCTTTGACAACCTCTACTTGTTGCCCCCCTTCCATAAAAAACAAATTAACACCACAGAGGCGTTGACTGATGCCATTAACGAGGGCTATCAGGAATTCCGAATTAATGGAACTTTTCGATAGGCCGTAAGTAATTATTAACACCCGCATGTAGACCAGATTAGGCATCCTTTGGCTTTTGTGTTCCCCAGGGATGGGGAATTGTTATTCCTGATGGGTGTATAATTGTGCAGTCAATTTGAAACGCTGTGGTGAACCTAGCGTAGAGAGGCTATGCGTAATTGCATATCCTGGCGATAGCGCGTGTTCGCTAAGATGGATCGTTAATATGCGTTCTTTACTCGGGGTGCGGATTAAACATTTAACTAACTCTGGTAAGTTAATACATTCCATACATACATGTTGCGTATCTAACGGAATGTAAACAACATTTTAAATGCACTGCACTACAGTAGTGTACGAGTACTGCTTATATGACACAGCCAGAGTTCCCGTTCTTTCAACGAGTGAGATAGCTCCACCGCAAAGTGGAGTTACCGTCAAGTCGCACAATTTGACCACGAGGTTTTCGTAGCTCCAACTTATCAGTGGTCGAATACTACGGTGGTACCACAAATCCTCTATCCATCACTCTCTTTTATCTGCTTCAGCTTATCTGTAGGGAGGTAGGCCGAAGGGACGGTGATTCGTGTACTGAGACAGGACGGTCCTGACTGACGGATAGCAGGAATACTAAGTCTGATTCTTAAAAGAAGATACGTGAAGGTCATCAACACGCTGTTCCTTTTACCAGGCGATCGCTGCAAGATGTACCCAATCACCGACTAGCAGGAGAAGAAATACCACGTTACACTACAGCGACTTATCAAGGAGTCACTCTAAATATGAAGCTCACATGGAAGACCCATATAACGACACTGGCTAACAAAGCAACAGAAAAATGGCAATGCTGTATCCACTATATAACAGGAAATCTTCACTGGCACTTAGAAACAAGACGCTTCTCTACAAACAGGCTCTGCGACCTGTAATTACATATGCCTGCCAGGTCTGGGGAGTTGCCGCAAAAACGTACCGTTACAAACTCCAATTGCTCCAAAATGTCTATCTTCGTACGGCAACTTCAGCTCATTGGTACATTTCCAATGACAACATACACTCAAACCTCGAATTTCCAAAACTCACTGACTATATCCTCCATCTCTCCCGTACATTCAATGCTAGGCTTCCTTCCAGTGTCAATCACCTCATTCGCGGCCTCAGGGAGTACGACCTTGACCCCAGCGAAAAATACAAGAGACCCAGACTTGTGATAGGACCACCATAAAGCTTTTATAACAGCCAACATATTGCCAAACAAATTTTATTCTCTCACATATCACTAAACATCCTATCTCTACTTCAACCACCATCCACCCACCATCCCTTAGTAGAAAAACCCATTCTCATGCCAGTAACGACGTAGTCCCGGTATGGCAATAGTCGAAGGACCCTCCTCGGTGGAGGAGGAATCTCCTTCAACGAACCAATGGCTGTGTGTTGGACACGAAGGGTAGAAGGGGAAGGTCGTTGCCATGGAAAATTAAACAAAGGTTACCAGATTGGTTACACTGGTGAATCATGTACTCCTTAGGTCTGTCATCGCTAGCTGTGTGCCGGAAACCGAGTTTGCGAAGTTCCATTAGCATTTAAAGTACGTAATAGTCAACCATAATTAAGTCTCGACAAGTATTTGTATTCATTTGCGTTGTGTATTGTTAGTTTACTTTGTTAAAACAATTACAATATGTTGTTATGGAAGCAAGAAAAATTGCGGTAAGACAAGAGGTAGACCGAGGATTCATGGCCCAAAGCAAAGATCAGCTTAAGGTCGGGGGTTACATTGCTTAATCAAACTAGAGAATTAGTCTCTTCTCCTAGGGAATTCTTTGAACCGGAAGACGAGAGTTTGCTGCTTTATCAATGAACCGCGTATTCCTTTCAACAAAGACGACAACATGTCAGTAGATATGCTTGCACGTAAAAGAATTCCTGTGGGTAAAAATTCCAGCATATCGGCGGCACTGATATGAACATGGCAATTGACAAAGACGATAGTAGCAGTACATTACCATACTAATGTATACGGATCGAGGAAAGGTTTGAAAAAACGAGGCGCTTTCGCCGAGATTCCGCCAGAAGTGTATATTTTTGCACTGTGTGTATTTATATCAATCTGAATTTTAGTAGTTAAGATATCAACTAAAATATTAATAAGTATATTTGAAGATAAATGTTAGATTTTAGAACGTGAAGCGCCTATATGTGTTGCTGTGGTGGAATACTTACCGCACTAGTGCGTGATTGTAAACTTACAATGCATAGCAACAATAACGGTAAATATGGAATATTAGTTACATAGTACAAAAATTATTTAAAAGAACTCGCACAACGCAATGAAAGTGTAAACAACTTATTTTCGTTCTTAATCTAGGCTAATACTGATTAACTGTGCATGTTTTTGTTGAGGTGAGATAACTGGAAGCCTGGTTTATATTTCGAGTGTTGAGAGGGTAAAGAAAGCGGATCTGCGTTACTTTCTATCTGCTGCTAGGCAACATTGCACTACTCCAGGTGGAGAAACAGATGTCCTTTACGTATCTTATTTTAAAAATTAGACTGTACAAGGAATACCTCGTCCCCCTCGGATCCCAAGGATACGGATATCACATGCGAAGCTAGCCGCTCTATGCCCTAGTGAAATCCCAAATATACGTAAACATGAAGTTTTCTGAACTTCGAAAATAATACGTCGAGCTGAGATCATGTGGGCAATATATGAAATCTTCACATCAAATCGATTTGGGAAAATTAAAATTATTATAATATAATATTTTTATCTCAGGTGAACTTTGCACTAATTTGCAGCGCTTTTTCATCCTGTATTTTCAACATTTATTAATTGGAAACTTTTTAATTATTTTAATTACAATACTGAATAAGGTGGAATAAGGATTCTCTTACGGTTTTACACTTCTAACAATTTAAATGGCCAAATGCGACGTTTAAATGAATAGCGACTTAATCTACATAAAACATATCTTAATGTCCCTTCTCATTCTTTAGTTTTAATGCTTATTCTTGAACAACATATAGGAATTATTTACTAAAAGTCTAATTTTTCATATCCACTTAAATTACATATTTAACCTGAATTCGGAAAAAAAAATTGGTTACGTATGAAGAAAATCAAATTATGGTGTATTCTAAAGCTTTAATTTGCTTTATTACTCTATGATGTACAATAAAACCAATGCTTTTGGCTCCATAAAACTGCCCATTTTGAAAAAAATACCAACAAAAAACAGCATTTTCACTGATATTCACTTATCAGCCCAACTATCTACCAAACTAATTAACTACCCAGTATTCTATTATAGTGAACCACTAGTAGAACTACTTATACTCTAACCATTCAGCCGAGTAGTACATTGTAATACTTTTATAAAGTAGAGAAACAGGTTTTGAAAGTAATTTGTAAGCGGCATCTTTAAGCAACCAACGAGGATCCACCTCTTTCAGTTTTTAAGATATCTCAAAACAGCCCTTCGAGATTTCCAGATGTTCTTTAATAATTCTGAAATCGTGAGAAGAAAATCTCTTTGAATTTTCCTCAATTTTCTTGGACTAACCTCTCTTTTGAGGAGGACCTTCACGGATATTAGCATCATAAAGAAGTGAGCGGGCATATTAAAAATATTTGACAGTTGATTAAAACGTCGACATAACACTCCACAATGGTGTACGAATATTAAATTATGCCTGAAAAATTACTAGAATTAAATGGATAACACATAGTCTTTGTCCTGCTTTCAAAGTGTTTTCTCTTAGAGTGCTGCTTTGAGCTCTTTGGACTTTTACAATACACATTAGCAGTTAAGAAAAGTGGGTTTTTATGCAACTTATTTTCGTCATTCCTAAAACATTACGTTTATTTTATTAGGGTGAATAAAAATAGTTTTCTAAGCCAAGTGGCACAGTACAAATAGGAAGATATAAAGCTTGCAATTAATAGGAGTTAGGAATGCTCTTTATTCCAACCAACCGGGATTTTTCATGGTTTCCACTGGGCACCCAGATGGATACTGAGTTTGTACACAAATTTCATACTTCAAAGTCCTCGCGATCTAAATAAGTAATGAAACCAAGTTGAGGAGTACAGAAAGGAATTCTAGCGTAAACAGTAGGCCACGCTGAGGAGTGCCTCGTGCACTGCGACCTAGACACAGATCTATTGCTGGCAATATTGCCAGGAGAAAGGAGAAGTGAGGAAACCGCAGAAGGCCATCAGATGGCTGATGGACAAGTCATAGAGGTAACCGAAAGGGCTTTAAAACCGCAAACTACTCAATGCCAGCACTAGGATCCCCAAATTCCCAGGTTCGGTGTCGAGAAGCACCCCTACATCGAAGACAGTGACCACATAACGCCGCACAGCCCGCCTCGGTAGCGTAGATGGCAGGGTGTCTGCCTCACGTTCAAGAGCTTTCGAGTTAGAATCTTGGTTAAAGTGAGTTATCTGGATAAGGGTTTTCCGGGATTTCCCCTTATCCCATTAGATGAATGCTCCCTGGACTCATTTCAGCATCCTTCATCCATTTCATTCATTGTCTCATAAAACTTAACGTTGGAGAACGTACATTAAAAAGAAAAGATAAAGAAAAAAGATAAAGAAAGAGGACACCCAGCTCGAGAATAAATGTTATAATATTGCTACCTCAAAATAAGTACAGCATAAAACTGTAGTACTTTTTCAGAAATATTGTGACTATGTGGGTTCGTAAAATAAAAAGTACAGTTCGCAGAAATTTAAAGTGCTGATTGCCGTAGAAAGACAGTTTGTACAGCCCTTTGCAGCAGGATGACATAACCTACACCAGCAGTCACTTGCAACCTCACCACACGTAAACAAACAAAATAATTGACTTTCAAATAACTACACGCTCATCAGTTCTCAGCTTGCAAATCGGTGCAATTCAAATGTCCACAAAACTGCACGAAAACTGACTATTGACACTACTAGCAGCTGAGCTCCAACTGACTGACTGACGACAATTAACAATTCGAAAGCTGCCAAAGTTTCTCGAAAGCTCCTGAAGCTTCACGGCTTTTCATGTTGCAGCGCGAACATCCAGAATATCTTTCTCGGCGCTAGTCTGCCATGCCTCGCGACAGTATATAACACTTCAGATATTAAAAAATCTGGCATCTCAAATTAACTATTTTAGAGTGCGATCAGATTTACATCGGTAGGGCTGAACGTAATTTGGAAACCAGAGCGAAGGAACATTTCAGAAATATTAAATATAAACAGATTGATAAGTCAGTTGTGAGAGATCCACTCTTTTGTTATTTAAACATGAAATAAATCCTGAAGTTAAGTTATTGAAACAACTGAATGGACCAATAGATGGGTTGGGAGAAAATATTTATTTTGAAAAATAAAAATAGCGTGATGCATTTTGAAATTCCGCCAATAGATTTGGTCAATAAGTTTGCTTTGCCCAGTAGATGGAACAACGTACTGATGATACATGTAGCAGATTCTCCTGGCGATCTATAGTCAGAAGAAATTGTATAATGGTGCATCATATACCTACGCGATACCCTTGAATTGGCAGAGAAGGTAGTCATATAACGGTTTATTCTTTGTTGTTGTTTCAAATCTATAAACAGTGAGTATCATTTTGAAACAGCTTGTTAACTCGCCGTATATAAGAGAGGATAATAACGATATATTTTTCATCTTTCAATACCTTGTTACATTCTGTGAAAATCCAAAGCCAAAGACGGAGCGATGTAACAAAAGAACAAACAGACAATAACAGAATAAGTAACGCAAACTGTCAGTCTGTAGCATTTTAAAGCATGGTGGCATTTGTTCCACAAGATGCAGAAAAAGGAGATTTAAAATATCTGCCACGTCGACTAAAACTTTATCTTTCATTCTTTACTTCAACGCAAAGATCTCAAAGTTACGAGCACAGGATTCGTAAAAACTAAATGTTCGAAATATCAGAAATAAAGTTACTCTTGATGATATGGCTTTTTCGGTTTTCTTAAAACTGACTGTAAATAATGTTGGTTAAAATATTATATCCATGCCATAATCAAATTACAAGGGCAGATCAAATATAAACGTGAATTATATTTGAAAATTTATTTTATTAGCAACAAAAAATGCTCATATACAGATTACTTTTCTGCATAGTGTCCTGCCTTCGATACACATTTTCTCTATTGGATTGGCAAGTTTTTGATGCCATCCTTATGGAAAGAATGACGCATGCGGAGTTAGTTGCACAAGAACTCTTCTCCCGATGCGTCATCATCAAAGCGCTATCCTCCTAGGTCTTGTTTGAGTGGTCCAAACAAATGGTACTAACAGGGCGATAAATCTGGACTGTAAGGAGTGTGTTCCAGTGGTTTCTCCAGTTTTTTCCCGGGTTAAAGTGGCAGTATGTGGCCTCGCATTGTCATGGAGGAGAATGGCGTTTCGGGTCGGTTGCCTGCGTTGCTTATTGCGATATGCAGGTTTTACTTCATCCAAAATGTGACAGTAATAGGCTGCATTAATTTTCCTTTGTTTGTGAAGAAAATCTACCAGAAAAGCCTCGCGGAGTCCCAGAAAACTTTGCAAACATCCTCTCATCAAATGGAGTGTTCTGATCTTGACCGGACCTGCTTCATCTCCTCGCCACCACTCCTTGCTTGCTTGCTTGCTTTGTCTATGGGGTGTAATGATGTACCCACATTTCATCACAGATCACAATGCGATACAAGAAATTTTCTCCCTACTCGTAGCGATACAGGTGTCTCTGAAAAACTTCCCAGCGTAACGTTCTCTCTGTTTTTTTCACCCTGGTTGAGAGACGAGGAACTTACCTGGCAGTCAATTTCCTGTAGTAGAGTTCATCTCGGATGATTGTTTGAACACTTACGTAACTAATTCCTAGGGGAAAACAATTTGGGGTAATTTTATGCACCGATCTTCTTATATAATGTCACGAATGGCAAAAATGTTGTCTGCAGCAATGCTTGTTTCCAACCTCCTCCTATGAGGTTCACCTTCTACAGCTTCTCTTCCAGCCAAAAAAAAAAAAAAAAATTAGCCCACTCATACACTCCAGTCTACGAAAGTGTTTCTTCCCCAAAGTGCGCACGGAGCTGTCTGATATGTTCCGATGGTTTGGTGCCCTCTTTTGCAAGAAATATGGTGATGATGCGTTGCCAACAGATGTGTGCAACTCTTACTCATGGCATACTGATACAGCCCCGTTCTCCGCGGTGTGTGTCAATTTTTACATTTTCATAAATGAAATGTTAAGACTCTGAAAAAAGTCAGGCGTATACGAGCCTATCACTTGAGGCTTAACACTCAAGGATTTAACCATGAAAACAGGAATGTGTCAGGCTTAGGAGTGACGAGAAGAGGGAGTAAGTCAAACATTAAGTAGCGTAATGGAACTCGGTATGTAGAGGAATTAGATGTAACAGAGACGTTTTGGTATTTCCTTACAAACATATACCGCTGCCGTTATATCGGGCCGACTCCCACTGTACAGTGACGGATAGGCGCTCGCGAATAATTATTGCAAGCGTTCATGACTTGGAGGATGGCTCTTTAGGCAATTCAGACCTTGGTTTGCAGTCAAGAGAATGCTGTGGCCGGTTATATACCACCCTTATTGTATTCTCCCACATTTAAGTTGCTTTGGCTCATAGAATTGCAAGGCAGGGCGTGATTGGTGGTGTAATGCGGCGTATGCGGTTGATGTTTCCTGATTGAAGAAATAATTCGACTAAATTAGTAAACTAAATCAGAATACTTAAGTTACCCGCTGCACTGCCACCGTGTGGTATAACCATTTTCATATTCTTTGCTTCATCCTGGAAGTTTACTTAACGCATCAAGCCTTGCTTTATCTTAACTGTTGTACACTTAAAATTCTAAACCATATTACTTTTATAAAAATCAATAGAGGCATCCTGGTTTTTCCCTGGCTTTTGAAGGCAGAATCTGTGTTACGTAACCTAAGTTACCTTCCTCTTTGATGTATAAAAGGAATGAATGTCTTTATGCGACAGTTCTTTCAGAAAGATTTGCGGAATGGTATGTTTTACGATTCGTTTAGAACTTCATATGTGATACTCTAGACTTCCAAGTCATAAAGATGTACTGCAAAGTAAAGTAAGCTATGCATATACGTGAAAACATTGGCGTATATGCAGCTAGCCAGAGCTTTGAGAATTTAATAAGAGGATTAATAAAAGTCAGAGCGCTCATATGCCGGAAGGCAGTACGCCACATGCTCATATGCACGCAAACCTTTAAGATTTCACTCCACAAGATAGGTCCTTATTGCAGCGAACATACGCGGTGAATTCCTGACGTTCACTCCAGTAAGGAATTCTGCGAGTAACCCCAGACCGTGTTTATATTCCACATTCCAGACAAAACAAGCTAGGGTTGAGTTTTAGTGCAACGTAGCTCCACTTGGGTGCAGCAGCAGCTCAGTCGCTATTCTCTTTACTTTTTTCTAAAGAGTGGGTCCAGCTTACACGTTGAAAATATTCATATGGTTAGGAATACGTCAAAGGGTTCATATGATGTTGGACTTTTTACTCTTGAAACATATATCCAAGGCGTTACTGTGAACGGGAGTTGGTAAAAACTGCATAAGGGCCCATGAACCTCTTTCTAAGTGTTCTCACGTAATGAAATAGCTTCTGCAGAATTCTCAACCTGCTTGCACGCAAAAAGTGGCTATGATACTACGACCTTTAAGGGTTGGCAATGAAACCGCAGTTACCAAGGTAACGTTTAGTTTTGAGGTGAAAACGAGTCACAAGTTGAGCTTCCTCTGCGTTCTATCTGCCGAGATTTTTTCTTCATTCCCTCTTTGGCACTGTTTGTTTATTTTATGAAGATGAGAAATCAGGGCTCTTATCCCAGCTTATCTGTTATAATCGCCTAATAAAACCTCATGTATGAATCAAAGCGACCTAATTTTAAGGGGACATTCTTACAATACGAGCACATTCTTGATCTTATTATATCTCAGAAACTGCTTAAAATGTTAGAGGATACAAATACGTTACTTCTATGCTCAAATGTTTTTAAATGAATATTCTACTAATGAAGATAAATTTTCATTTCCATTTATTACGAATTATTTTCTTTATATTACCAATCAGTTTTCAATACAGAAGTATGCTGAGGCTGTTTTATAAACCCAAAATATAGTTTCGTCTTCAATAGATTCTGGATGCATAAATTTCTAAGCTTTTTCATGGAGAAAAGAAGCCACAAAATACATGGTTTGAGTAGGTAGGAGCTCCTATATTAAACAGCAGCACCAATTTGAAGAGTATAACCTTCTTTAAAGACGCGCTAAAGGCTTTTTACTATTCCAAACTTTCGAAAAAAAATGTTTGTAGTGCCAAATTTATATTGCTTGCAATGTGAAAGCCTAATAATATATTTTGTTATGTCTCCCTTTCTCACCAATGCTATTGTTAGGAGTCGCTTGCATTCCGTCAGAGCGAAGGAACCGAAGCATACCTACATGATTTTTTTTTTTTTTTTTTTTTTTTTTTTTTGTAATTTACGTCCGCCCCAACGTTAAGTTATATCGGACGGTGAATGAATTGGTTGAAATGATGCTCAAATGATTCCAGGGTCCAAGGAGCTTAGAGTCACCCGACATTCGTCTTGAAGGATAAGGGAAACCCCCGGAAAAAACCTTATCTAGGTAACTCACCCTGACTGAGATTCGAACTCGGGATCTCTTGAACGTGAGGCACACATGCTACCATCTACGCTACCGAGGCGGGCATACTGACCTGATGAGATGAGGGTTGAGTGGTCGGCCAAACTCCTGGGATGAATGAACGATGCAGCAATTGGTGGAATGATGGTGGGGGGAACCGGAGGAAACCCACCCCAGCGCTGTTGTGTACCACAAATCCCACTTTGCGGTCACCTGGGTAATAATATTTTAAAATATATCCAGGCTCAGCATCATCATTTTTTACGATTTAAGCAACCAAGGCTTGTTCCGGTCTCATAAATTTTAAATTAAAAGTACTGTATCCATCTTTTTCTTACCAATGTTTCTTCCTTCTAAACGTTTGTAGTCTAAAACTAATTTTGGAATGCAGTGATCATTCATTCTGTCGACATGTTACTTCCAGTTATTTCTATATTGTTTTATTCCATTTGTTAGCCTAAAATTGTTCAGTTCCTTTCGAATGTCCTCATTTCTTTGCCTATCTAGACTAATAAATCTTTCTACATTTCTTAAAATGTTCATTCCCGCTGTTTCAATCATTTTCTCTTCATGTTTGTTAAAGTCCAAAATTCACTGCCATATTATTATATATAAACTGCCATTACTTTATAAAATTTTAATTTAGTCTCTCTTTTCGTATTTTTAAGGTTCCCTTTACCGTGCCACATATACCATTGATTTCTTCATTTTATTTAAAATCTCACTATTTTTAAAATAAGAGATATAGCAACCAAGATAATTAAAGCAGTTGACTTGTTCAACAGGTTTTCCCTCTAATAATATGGTGTTGGATCCCTTGGAGGCTAAAACTTTAGTTTTATTTATAGATTAAAACATATTAAAAAAAGTTCTCCGTTTCTTCACAACCCAAATAAACTTTTATTACACTACTATACTTTCGATGTAGGTATATTAAGGATGCCCTTAAAATTTCTATTGTTGAATGGCCACTAGAAAAAGCAAATGACGTCTTACTACTTGAATAAAATATGAGTGAATATTTAGAAATTGAAATTAATAATGTAGAATATCCTTGAAGTAGTCAAAGAGAGTCTAAATGTCCTACTTTTATAATGTAATTGATAAACCATTGTCACTGAAACTAGCATAGTCAACCGAATTTTTCAAGGAATTATCGGTACAGCTTAATGAGAAAGAAAACTAATTTTCCTTCAATGGAAAAAAACTGCATTTTTCATATAATGCCTAAATTGCTATTCAAAATAATGAATTTTAAAATTGAAGGTATAATGGCTATATCAATGCATAAAACATTTTGTTTAACTGAAAATGTGTGATAAAAGCATCAGCAATTTTTACCAATAAGAATCAGAGATAATAAAACAATTTTTAGGAAATTTTTGGGATAAAGAAATAAAATATAAAACTTAGGTGTAATTTCTTCTTTTTCCTTCTTTTTTTATCATTTTAACGTATCTCTGTAAAAGTTTCTCGAAAGTGAGGAATAGGTTTGAAATATTCATTTGCGAGTAAACTTTGAATTTGGCAAAGAAATAAATTAACCATACTATTAATAAAATTCGTTATGGCTGTTGTTGAAAAAATAAAACCCAACATAGTAATATTTTCACGCTCACATTAATTCAGATCGGGGATTTTTCTGTAAACCATTTAGGCCACTTAATTTAAATACCAATTTTGGCGATTAACTGATATTTCGTTCCTGAATTTCGTTATTAACGGACATACAGGGAGCAAGATGCAAAATCATATCCTAATTTTTGGAAACAAAGGTTTATTTTGGATTCAGGGAATCTTAGAACGAGTATTTTCAGTGTGACGTCCACATAAATTTTCTAGGTGAACATTTAACACCTTCTCTATTCACCATGGCAATAGAGAATGTAATAAGCAAATAATAGAAAAGATCCTGTGGCTGTGAAACCTACTTCATGTCGTCTAAAGGCCATAGGAATTTAATTCATATCTGAAACACTTATCGAGTTCTAATAAATATATCAAAATAATATTCAAATGGGTAATTTGTTAAATAGCAAAAATGATTTTGCAGAAATAGAATATGTCATTTAATAATTTATTCACACGACTCTCCGGAGAAATGACAGTTTCATATGTTCCCTTATAAGGAGTGGTTCACATTACAGAACTTAAAACAACTCTTTAAATAAACATAATTTGAAAGGAATATAGTTATCGCAAGTAAGATATTATTAAAAATAAATCTGTTCAAGAGAAAGAAACAATATGGTGAACTTCCGCATGAAATTTCAATCTGGTGAAGGCTCACTCTGCAATAATGAATACTTGGAATAGCCTAGAGTCACAAAATAAGATTATTTGGGGGGGGGGGGGCATTGCGTACTAGCAACTCTGCTTTCGGTGTGGCAGAATTATTCATATTATGACTTTGTGGGTTCGTAAAATTAAAAGGCCGAGTTGCAGAAATTAAAAATCTCCTTAATTTTCGTAGAAATGCTCCTATAGATTACAGCAGCATTACGTTACATACACCATCAGTCTACCAAGGTCGATCACAATAACAAACAGTGACAACAGATTACATCATTAGCTGGCTGTTTCTCATTTCACAACTACTCACTCAGTTTGCTCACGCTGTTTACAACTGTCTCATCACTAGCCATGGCTTCTTTTTATACACTTATTCATGATTACCAAACTGTTCTGTGAATCACTAGATGTGTCTGGAAAACAAGGCATCTAATGACGTAATCCGAATATTCTGACATTCTAGAAGCTTAACTTAATCTATGCCGGCGAGGCATTTACCTCAGTTATCTTGCTTGCCGGCGCTTGTTTACTCTAAACGCGCTATCGTTAATTGCTTAGCAAGGCTCACTGTTACCATGAAACTTTATCCGCCGACTGTTTTCTTATTTGTGCCGAAACTTTTATGCCTGTTGCCGTGACAATATCATATGGATTTCAATTACTGCAATAGATTATATGTGCGCGTGCGAGTATTTGTGTTTATACAGCAAGACTCAGAAAGCCACTCAAAATCATCCTTTGTTTAAAATTTTGAATTTCTTTTATTTTACCAAAATTATGTATAAAATGTTGCTTAAAAAATCATACATTTAATATTCTTATATAATACATAAAAGGTGTAAAATCATTTTCTGGGAACAGCCTATAACGTTATTATCATTTTGAATGCATTCTACATAATTTTGTTTAAAATGTAGAGCACATAAAGAAGTACTTACTGCGTAACAGATCTCTTTAAAATTATTAAGATAAATGTAATGACTAGATTGAATTCTGCAATAATTTGTCAGTTTTAAAGTTACGTTGATATTTATGAATTGCTTTAGAAGAGAAAATATCAAGATCATATGGCGATACGCTTTTAGTTATCAGTTTTGTCTCTCAAAGTGAACAATGAAGACATTTCTGCATAGTTTTTCTGAATTAGCATGAAGTAGAGAAATAAGACTTTGTAAGAATAGTTTTTAGAAGCCTACTAAAAGATAAAAGATACTGCATTACTGATCTTGTTACGTAACATATCAGATGTTTTGTATTACGTAAGAATCTGAACTAGTATTGCCGATGAAATGTTAGTATATGTTTCCTGCCTACCCTAAGTAGACGCTAGAGAAGTTAACATGCCTCTCACTTGTTCCAGTGACGATGCTTTCAATTCCAAAGCCATCTAAAAATAAGGGAAAAGAAGAATACAGTAGTGCCTGGTATTAATGTTGGGAAAGTTAAACTCTTGAGTTTAAAAGAACGTGTTGCAATATTAGCTCTGCTTTAATAAGCGAACCCTGAACTCACTGTTCAAACATCTCTTTATATTGCTATTCTATTGACTAAGGAAGAAATAAAAATGGGATACAGCGGAGCAGTTTTACCTTAGGAAACGAGAGGCCAAAATAAAAAGTATTACCTATATGAAAGCAAATATCTGCAACAGCGCAGAAAGTAAATTGAAAGAACGAGTCAAAGAATAAACTATAAAGCCCTTCATGTCTAAAAGTACCAGGATGCACCAGTCCTATACAACGCATCTGCATAATTTGAACTGTTTCGTTACGTTATCTGCTTCAGATGAAATAATAACAATCATAAATGTAAAGAAAACCTGTATTTTTCAATTTAACTTATTTTAATCATCAATCATTACTGTTTTCTGCAACACTTTCCCAGTTTTCATGGAAATAGGCCACTTATATGGAACCAAATATGCATATTTCGAAAATGATAACTATTTTTGCGTAATAAGTCTAATTTTTATGAAATTCGATACTTTTTATGTTCGGCAATATATATTGCAGCATCTTCAAAAATTTATTTTGTGATTTGTGAGAAAACGCTAGGTAATAGAAAAATGGAAAACGCCATTCAATTTAGCACACTCAAGTTAATTAGTATTACCTATCATATCGCAAATGTTGCATTCTGCATTTATTTTATACCTAGTGCACTTGTTATAACACCAGAAAGAGTACTTTTAAATTTTATTTTTTGATTCTTGAGAAAGCCTTACGCGATAGAAAAAAAAAAAATTAATCGCCATGTTATTTAGCACACCCAATCAGTTAATATGGCCCCTCATATCACAAATTTTACATTCCGTATTTTTATAATACGGAACAACGATAACCAAAGCAGCATTTTCAAAACTTATTTTCTGATTGGTGAGAAAATTTACTTGACAGAAAAACATGGAAATCACTATTCAATTTAGCACATCCAAATTGGTTAATATAAATTTTCACATCGAAAAGAGGCGGGCCAAAATTTTATTTCGCAGGATAGTAAATAGACATGTACATGTTTAACTTTGAATCCTGTTTCCTCGAAACTTTTACAGTATTTTTCCAGAAACAAAATGCTGCACACAGTTAAAAATTTTCTAATGTATTTAAAAATTTCTACTGCCTATGAAAATTACATAAAAATTACGATACACTGGTGGCCCAAGGTGAAACAGGTATCCAGTTTTTAGTTTTGATGTATGTGACTATACCTTGCCTAGATATATAACTAATTTTTTAGACAGACGACGTGAAAAGCCCGGCTTCGGATATCTCTGTGTAGTGTTAAAAGAAGATAATTCCGGCATGCAGTGTTAAAACGTTTTTTACACTCCAGTGTAGCCAACTTTAGTTTCCTGTGCAATGTAACTTATGGCTCAATCAGGTAGGCCGTGTTCATATCGATCGCAGTCTCAATCGCAGTCTTCAGTTTTATCGAACTGTAAAATAGCGGATGAAATGAATGGCAACGTGGAAGCTGCTGAGTGTGCAGAACCAGAACATATTTGAAAACCAGCGATCAGAACAACATTACAATTACTACCAAGAAAATCAAGAAAATTGTCTTACAGTTGCTTTGAAACACAAACAACGAGCCTATAATAAATAGTGTAACTAACACTTCAATCCCTACTTCCTCTACACAAGGAATAACTATTTCAAATTGCAGTAATTGCACTATAAGCATCATAATTGCCTTAAAAGAACATTATGCTTAGTGAAACTTGTAACCCGTCAATCATTTAAAATGTTTTTTATGAAGGTTTTAACATATTAATTCATTCAAGTGTCACTACATTATTTTCGTTTTATTAGTTTCATTGCCTCCTTTAAGTAAGATCTTATATGGAATGTTTCGTCATGATGCCAACATTATCGCTAAGCAAGGCAATAGTTGAATATCGCAACACGTTATAAGCTTCAGGTCTCCGAAATAGGTAAAACAAACGTTTTAGTATCTAAAATATATATATATATATATAAATATTCAACATTGTCTAAAAGGACTATATGTCACTCGATTCGAAGTAATTTTATTTTGTTCGCAGGAATTGCTCCACTCTCTTTCATTGGTTTCGCAGGCTAACCTGCTCACAAAATAAATTTCTCCTTTCCCCACTTGTATCAAAAATAACTACTCCCTTTATGTGAATACTGCCGCCGATCGCATTGTTGGTTGGAGCCGCTGCAAAGCCGGAGCTATGCGTGGACAGAGGCAGTGACAGGAATACAAGTGGCCACAAACAAAGGCCCCCTCAACCTGTTTTCCATCTATATTCCACCTGGCAGACCTTTTAATGCAAAGGAACTGGACAACATCTTCTCTGCAGGCTCACCTACCATAGCTTTGGGTGACTACAATGCCAAGAGCCCCCTGTGGAACTCTACCATCCGTAATCACAGGGGTTCTGCAATTGAGTACTACATCGAAAAGCACAATCTTGCTGTACTTGCTCCCTCATCACCCACCATATCCTATGGGGATCGCCGTCCGCCAGACTGGCTGGACTTCGCATTACTGCAAAGCATCCGCGGCCACCCCAAAATCATGTCAATCCCTGAACTCTCTTCAGATCATTACCCTCTCCTGTTCCTCTATCAGGGTCGGGCTACTCCTAAGGCCCCCCCTATCTCACTTAATCCAAGACACACAAACTGGAGTAAGTACACGGAACTAATGGCCTTGCAGCCTGCTGAGGTTCTACCCTGTAACACCTATGAAGAAGCTGAACAACTGGCCACTAACATCACAACCACAATGACAGCTATCATGGACCAAGCCACTCCACCACGGCGAACTACATATAGTTACAGTAAACCTCTCCCATATGAACTAAGGCGTCTTAATGCAGATAAAAACAAGGCAAGACGACGCTTTCAGCTTACGCGCAACCCAATTCACAAACGTGAATGGAACCGGTTGCAACATCTAGTAAAACTAGAATTACTGGAACACAGTAACGCTGAATGGGAGAGGCGTTTGTGTTCTCTTGATGTAGAAGACAGATCTTTATGGAGAATGTCCAAGGCACTTCTCGGGATCCCTAAATCTGATCCGCCTCTTACTGATGGCAGGATAGTTGCTACATCAGTAAGAGATAAAGTGGAAATCATGGCAGAACATCTTGCCTCCTCATTCCACCCTGCAGAATCTGTCGATCAAGAGATTTCAGATGAAATTACAGCGTCTGTAAGGCAGTATCTCAGCACACCACACATATTAGATGATGTGAAGCCTACAAGTGTAGCTGAAGTGAGGAATATAATCAGCTCTGTGCGTCCATACAAAGCAGCAGGTGTCGACAACGTCCCCTACGCTGCCTTCAAAGCTCTACCTCACTCGTGGATCTTACTACTAGTGCACCTATTTAACAGCCTACTAGTATTAGCCTACTTCCCGGTAGCTTGGCGGCATGCTAAGATCATCACCCTCCCGAAGCCTGGCAAAGACCAACAACAAGTAAGCAGTCATAGACCCATCAGTCTCCTCCCTACGATAAGCAAGCTCTATAAAAAGGTACTCCAACTACGCCTTGAAAACTTGCTAGACCAACATAATGTCCTGCGTCCTGAACAATTTGGTTTTCGACGGCAACACTCCACCACGCATCAACTTTTGCGCATCGTGGATGAGGTGGTTAGAGGTTTTAACAACCGTCACTATGTTGTAGCCCTTTTCCTAGACATCTCTAAAGCCTTCGACACTGTGTGGCATGAAGGTCTTCTCCATCGCCTTATACATTACAATATCCCGTCATACCTTATTCACATACTTCATCATTATCTCAAAAACCGCACCTTCGTTGTATCAAAAGACAACATCCTGTCTCGCACCTACTTCATAAATGCAGGGGTACCCCAAGGTAGTGTCCTTGGTCCTCTGCTCTTCTTCACTTACATAAACACCCTTCCAGCCCTAAGGGGCTGCAACCTATACTTATTTGCTGATGATACAGCCATCACAGTAGCATCAAAGCGCCACGAAATTGCAGTGCAGCGAGCTCAAATCTTTGCAAACATGCTACACGTCTGGTTCGCCACCTGGCGGTTGAAACTAAACGCCACCAAATCCCAAGCCGTCACCTTCACCAGAAGAACCCTCCAGGACGTTCAAAATCTGCAGTTAGCAGGAGCAGACATTCCTTGGTCCACACATGCCAGCTACCTAGGTGTAGTTTTGGACATGCATCTGACATGGAAGGAGCACATAACAACTGTGGCAAACAGAATAAACAGAAGGATGGCCATGCTCTATCCTCTGTACAACAAAAAATCAGTTATGACGCTTAGCAACAAACTTTTGCTATTTAAGCAGGTACTCAGACCTGCAATCACTTACGCTTGCCAAGTCTGGGGTGCAGCGGCCAAATCCCATCTCTACAAACTGCAGATTCTCCAAAACCGCTACCTTCGGTCAGCAGTTGCTGCCGATTGGTACATCCCAAATGAAAATATCCATTCTGATCTTTCCTTCCCAAAACTTTTTGACTACATATTACAACTATCCCATGCCTTCTATGCAAAATTACCTTCCAGTTTCAATAACCTTATCCGAGGTCTCGGGGAATATGATCTTGATCCAGGAGAAAGATACAAGCGTCCCAGACTTATCCTTGGAACTCAATAACTTCAAGTCATTTTCCCATTAATCAAACACCCTTACTCTTACACTTATCTCAACTTTAATCGCCACCATCTAACCACCATCCCTTTTAAATACCCATCACCATGCCAGTAAGGGACCTAGTCCCGGTATGGCAAGAGTCGAAGGGCCCTCCTTCGCGGAGGAGGATAACCCTTCAACGACCCCACAGCGTGTCTGAGGCAGTGACGTGCAGCGCTAAACGCTTGCCGAGAGAGAGAGACAGAGACAGACAGAGACAGACTTATCCTTAAAGACGAATGTCAGGTAGCTCTAAGCTCCATGAATCCTGGACACATTTGAACATCAGTTCATTCATTTCATTCACCGTCCGATATGACTTAATGTTGGAGAACGTAAAATTGCCCAAAAAATCCTAATTTGGTAAACCATTTCCCTTCTTTAAAAATGTTGGTCACAGAATGAGTATTCACGAGACTGGCTTGTAACATTAATTCTCGACTCTGAATGAAATTTGTACTATCGAAAATGGCTTTAATTGAGATCTGTTTGAAAAAGTAATACACATTAACAGGAATATTTGCATCTCGGTCAGGGTGAGTTACCTGGATAAGGTTTTTCCAGGGGGTTTCCCTTATCCTTCAAGACGAATGTCGGGTAACCCTAACCTCCATGGACCCTGGACTTATTTGAGCATCATTTCACCCAATTCATTCACCGTCCGATATGACTTCACGCGGAGGACGTAAATTACAATATATATATATATATATATATATATATATATATATATATATATATATATATATATATATATTTGTAGCCTATTTAGGTAAAATCTCAGGAGCTGTTTCGCACTAAGTGCACCAGTAGTAGGCTAGCTAAGCGATTTATTTACTAAATTTGAAAAGCATCTTAAAGAGTCACAACTTTTCTGAATGCAGGGTACAAAATGCAACTGCAGCATTGCACGTGTGTGCCCTTCTTCACTGACAGTGATTCTTTTCTTTCCAGTTAAAAGCCTTATCTTTCCATATCTCCGAAACCAGACGTGCTACAAACATGGGGTCTGGATATTAATCCTCAGAATGAATTGCTGAAAAACTAAGCTGGATGGGAAAAACAAAATAATTCTATCTTTAGAGCGCGCAAGGAAATTAGCTTTATGGTTCGGCAAAGCGAGCCAGTATGAGTGCTTAAGTGTACAACGTAGTAGCGATAGAACATCCACGCCTAGCCCCGCGTTATTTTCATTCCTATTTTGTAGCAACCGTAATTAACAAAGGGCTGGATAAGTTGAACTGCACAACAATCAGAACATTAGAAGGTAACTGCCAAATACAATAATATATTGTGACTTTGTGAGTTCGTGAAATGAAAAGTCCAATTGCACCACCTAAAAATGTTCTTTATTTGCACCGACTTACAGTTAAACACTTGCCAATTACACAGAATTACGTAATGCACACAATTACGATTCATCAGTTCGTCCGTTACAATTCCACTGTACGCTCACAATTACGTAAATTCTTCCGTTGCACAGTCTTCTCGTTCTTACACTAGCGCTGCACTCTTAAAGCTGTTCGCCAAACACTGACTGACTGTCTGACTCAATTCACTCACTGCAGCCCTTTTATAGGAATATCACCGTCTTCTAGAAGTCTCTGGATTAGATGAAACAATCGCAAGTTCGAGAAACTAAGGGGAGGGTAAAGAGACGGCTCAGTGGCCCGCAATCCCCCTCAGTTAGTGACACAGACTAATGGGAGGCGTGGCTCAGCTGCCTGTGGTTTCCTCCCAGCTATTGCCGGTCGTCCCTTCCGCTAATTGGGTGACACTGCTCCCTCCTCAAAGCTGGTCGTCCCGAACAGCACCAATGTAGCGGGCTAGACGATCCAGGTGTACCACCAACATCTTTCCTCGGGGAACCTTCTGGATGCGGTAGACCACGTCGTTAATCCTCTTCACTACCCGGTACGGTCCTTGCCATGGCTGTTGGAGCTTCGGGCAGCGTCCCTTGGTCCGGGTAGGACGGTACAACCAGACCAGGTCACCTTGCTGGAAACCTTGGCTGTTGGCTTGCCTGTCATATCTGGTCTTCATGCGGTCGCTCGCCTTCTAGATGTTCTGGCGAGCCATCTCGTGCATGTCGTGGAGATGGTCCACCAAGTTCTCCCCATACTCGGTTGCTAACTGTTTCGCTTCCGGAAGGCTTCCAAAAGCCAGTTCACAAGGGAGGCCTAACTCTCGGCCGAACATTAAGCTGGCTGGCGTCATCCCAGTTGTGTCGTGTGTAGACGAGCGGTAGGCCAGCAAGAACAGTGGCACCTTGACGTCCCAGTCTCGCTAATGGCTGGCCACGACCTTCCTCAGGTGTTCCTCTAGGGTCTTGATGTATCTTTCGACCATGCCATCCGACTGGGGATGTAGAGGCGTCGTGCGGGTCTTGTTCACCCCAAGCCTTTGTAGTACCTCCTTCATTAGGTTGGACTCAAAATTGGTACCCTGGTCACTGTGTAGCTCTAACGGCACCCCAAATCAACAGAACACTTGCTCCACGAGGCAGTCTGTGATTGTCTTTGCCTCTTGGTTTGGGATGGCATACACCTCCGGCCACTTGGTGAAGTAGTCCTAGACCACCATTAGGTACTTGTTGCCTCGGTCGGACACAGGGAACGGTCCAGCAATGTCAACGGCGATCCGTTCGTATGGCTCTCCGAAGTTATACTGCTGCATGCGACTCCGGCTCCTAGTCTGGGGGCCACGACTCGCCGCGCACACGTGACACTGACGGCACCATCTCTCAGCATCTGCTTGGAGTCTCAGCCAGTAGTAGCGCTGCCGTAATTTGTCAATCGTTCGGTTCGCTCCCAGGTGTCCGCCCGAAGTACCGGTGTGCACTTCCTCCAAGACTTACGGGACCTTACTCCGGGGAAGTACCAACTGTTCTCTCTGCGTCTTCCCATCGGGTGACTCCCATACACGGAACAGCACGCCATCTCTGGTCTTCAGCGAGTCCCATTGGGCCCAGTACGACTTGTAGGTGGCGCTCCTCGGTACGATGTCCTCCCAGGTTGGTCTCGTTCCTGCCTCCACTTCCATCAAGAGTGGCCCCAGGTCTGCGTCCGCCAGCTGCTCCCTCCTCAGGCCTGCGCTATCCCAGCCGTCCGCAGGCACTGCCGTGACTACTCGGCATGCTGCGGCACGCTCCCTTCCTTCCACTCTTGTGCACTGGCCGCACACTTCTGGACAGGGTCTTCGGGACATGGCATCTGCGTTACCGTGGCTCTTCCCTCTACGATATTCCGAGGTGAAGTCGTACTCCTGCAGCCTCTGGACCCAACGTGCAGTCTGGCCTTCTAGGTTCTTAAAGCTCAGTAGCCAGGTTAGGGCGGAATGGTCAGTCCTCAGGTGGAATGGCTGACCATACAGGTACTTGTAGAAGTGCTCCAATGTCTTTACTACTGCCAGTAACTTCCGTCGGGTGACGCAGTAGTTCTTCTCTGCCTTGGATAGCGTCTTGCTGTAGTAGGCTATCACCCGCTCATGGCCGTCCTGGATCTGCGATAGGACACCTCCAATGCAATGGTCGCTGGCGTCGGTGTCCACAATGAAGGCGCCACCCAGTTGTGGGAAACCCAAAATTGGAGCACTGCACAGGGTCTCCTTTAGGTGCTGGAAAGCGTTTTCGGTATCCTCTGTCCATGCATAAGGCCGGTGTTCCTCTGTCAGGCGGGTGAGGGGTTTTGCGATGTTGGAGAACCCCTTTATGAAGCGGCGGTAATAACTGCAGAGCCCCAGGAAACTGCGCAACTCTTTCTCATCCTTTGGGCGAGGCCAATCTCTCACAGCCTGTGTCTTCTCCGGGTCCGTGGCCACTCCGGCTGCTGAGACTATGTGGCCTAAGTAGTTAACTTCCTTGCGGAAGAGCTGGCACTTCTTCGCGTTCAGCTTCAAGTTGGTCGCCTGCAGTCTCTGTAGCACCTTACTCAGATTCTGGAGATGGTCTTCAAAAGTCTTACCGACGATGATGATGTCGTCCAGGTATAGCAGGCAGGCGTCGTAAGTCAGCCCTCTCATCACTGACTCCATTAGGCGTTGGAAGGTAGCTGGTGCGTTGCAGAGGCCAAAGGGCATAACCGTGAACTGGCAGAGCCCTTGGCCTGTCGAGAATGCGGTCTTCGCCTTGTCTCTTGGGTCTAGAGCTACCAGCCAGTAGCTCGACTTCAGGTCCAGGGTCGAGAACCACTGTGCACCAGCTAGCGTGTCCAGGGTGTCGTCAATCCGGGGTAAGGGGAAACAGTCCTTCCGGGTGACCGCGTTCAGCCTTCTATAGGCTACGCAGAAGCGCAGCTCGCCGTTCTTCTTCGTCACCAAGACTACACCAAGGGCTGTCCGACTCTTCAATCACTCCCCTGGATCTCATGTATTCCAGCATGTCTCGTACCGCCCCTTGCTTCGCCAGCGGGACGCGTCTATGTGGTTGTCGAATAGGCCGGGCGTCTCCGGTGTCGATGCGGTGAAGCACTTTGTCCGTGCGGACGTAGTCACTATCACCTTGGCTGAAGACGCGCTTGTATCGTCTTAGCAGTTGTCGAACTTTCTCCAGCTGCTCTGCGGTCAGGTGGTCGGCCGCCCTCTCTAGTAAGCCTTCTAGCCGGGGCCCCAGGTGTTGCGTCGGCGCCGGCTCCTGTATCTTGTCGATTGCTCTTACGATCACCACGGGCTCGCACGTTCCCAACTCCGTCCCGGCCTGGACGTCGTGATCGGTGTCCGTTGGATTTAGCAGTCTCACTGGCACCTCCTCAAGGCACGGCAGCAATGCCCTGGCTACACATAGTCCGCGCACGGGCGTCATCTGGTCCAGCATCATTTTCGCGGTTCTCTGGCCTTCCAGTCGCGCCGTCACCACCACCTCGCTCCTTGCGGGGACAACCACGTCTTCGTCCAAGACGGCCCTGGAAATTCCAAGGTGCTCTTCTGGTTGACGGAGTATAAGCTCTTCTCCGTTGAGCCGCAGGCCCTTCTTGCCGACGTCGACCGTCGCCTCATGGCTCCTGAGGGAATCCAGTCCCAGAATCACCTCCTCAGCCACCTTCGCAACGAACATCCACAGACGCACGGCACTCCGTCCCAAGGTCAACTCCAGCAGGGCCCCCTTCTCCACACGCAAGGTGTCGCCCGATGCCGTGACAAGCTAGTATGGTCGGCTCGGCTTCCTTGTCGGCAAACCCTTCGCCACGTCAGGTCTGATGATGGTCACGGCCGCCCCGGTGTCCACCAGCACGCGGCACGGCTTTCCTCTTACCCAACTGTCCGCGATGAGGCTGTCATCCATACGCCAGCTGACGGCGCGCAGTGTCACTCGAGGGTATGGTGGTAATGGCGCCGACGTGGGGCCTTACTCGTTCTTCCAGCTGCCCTTCCTCGTGTGGGCAGTCTCTCTGCAGGTGTCCGGGCTGTCCACACCCCCAACACAGGCCACTAGGTGTTCGCCGGCGTCCCTCAGCTGGTCTTCTGTCTCCGGCGTAACGGGCACTCCTTGTTCTCGACGACGGGATAGATGTTACCTTGGCCGCCTCCATCCTTAATGCCGCTGTCAGCGCCTCGTGGATGGTTTTATAATCGCCGAGCATTAGGCGCTGACGAATCTCCGTGTCCCGTACCCCGTCGACAAAGTTATAACCGGCTTCCTGGGATACGTACTCCAGTGGCAGGTCAAACAAGGCCTTGCTAGCCAGCTGCTCAATCGCCATGGCGAACTCCTGCAGCGTCTCCCCCTGCTGCTGTGACCTTGCCTTTAGCTGGCTGCGGTACGCTGCGTCTAAACGGTGGTTCCCGAAACGATTCTCCAGGGCCTCCCAGATATCCTTGAGCACCGCCGTTGTCTGCACCGCGTTTAGAACTTCCGCGGCCCGTCTCTGGAGGCTGGCTATTACCTGCGTTGCCTCCTCCTCCGGTGACCATCTGTTGTGCTTGGCCACTGTGTTGAACTGTCTGTGGAAGACCTCAAACGTTGACGCGCCGTCATATTTCGGAGCTTTGACGCGCGCCGATGTTGTGTCGCGTCCCGGTACGTCGGCCTTCAAATCCTTCAACCTCCTGCCGACGACGTCCTCCACCATGGCGCTCAGGGACTTGACGCAGCTGTCGGCCTTTTCCTCCAGGTTGTTTACGCGGTTCGCAAGGTCTTCGACGTCTTCCACCACGGCGTTCAGGGTCTTGGCGTTATTGTCGGCCTTTTCCTCCAAATCATTAAGGCGGTCGTCTACTTGACCCATCCGCTTGCTCAGCTACGTGACGTCATCCCTCATACCGGGCAGCTGTTCCTCAAATTTGGCGGCGAGGACTTCGTTCGCCTCCTTCATTTCCGTGGCCAGACTGTCGTTCGCTGCCCTCATTTCTGTGGTCAATTCGGTCTTTATTTCTTCCATCTTCTCGGTGATGTTGTCGTTGGCCGTCTTCATTTGCTTCAGTTCCGCGGCCAGGTTGTTATTTGTAGTCTCAA
The DNA here is from genome assembly GCA_030765055.1 of Mantis religiosa. Classification (NCBI taxonomy): domain Eukaryota; kingdom Metazoa; phylum Arthropoda; class Insecta; order Mantodea; family Mantidae; genus Mantis; species Mantis religiosa. Next base: position 138,975,292 of record CM060957.1, read on the forward strand.
GCTTCGCGGCCAGGCTGTTATTTGCCGCTTCCGTTCTTGTTGTTAACTCGTTCATCTTCGCCAAAAGCATTTCCAATGCCGATTCCATGGCCGTAATGTTCGGTGATGTTGTTGTCCCGCTTCCTGACACCAGTGTGACTTTGTGGGTTCGTGAAATGAAAAGTTCAATTGCACCACTTAAAAATGTTCTTTATTTCCACCGACTTACAGTTAAACACTTGCCGATTACACAGATTTACGTAATGCACACAATCAGTTCGTCACAATCATCAGTTGTCATCAATCATCAGTCACACAATCATCAGTTCGTCCGTTACAATTCCACTGTACGCTCACAATTACGTAAATTCTTCCGTTGCACAGTCTTCTGGTTCTTACACTAGCGCTGCACTCTTACAGCTGTTCGCCAAACACTGACTGACTGTCTGACTCAATTCACTCACTGCAGCCCTTTTTATAGGAATATCACCGTCTTCTAAAAGTCTCTGGATTAGATGAAACAACCCGCAAGTTTGAGAAACTAAGGGGAGGGTAAAGAGACGGCTCAGTGGCCCGCAATCCTCCTCAGTTAGTGACACAGACTAATGGGAGGCGTGGCTCGGCCTTCCGCTAATTGGGTGACAATATGTTTGTAGAAGCATATAATACTAATAGAGATAGGTGGATAACGTTTTTCTCGATACTCGATACCAATACGCACTATTTTCCACGATATCCAATATTTCGATACCCTTACCATAATTTCCACTTTTAGTTTGAATACAAAATAGAATGTTGGGAGAACTGCGCAATGTAATGAGACAAAACCTAAATAAGGCATACGTGTACTTATTTTTGATCACTAAATTAGACATTAAGAAACAAACTACGTTTTTGCAGCAGTTCACTTTTCTATGTTTTTGTTGAAAAATACTAGCATTCTCACTCCTTCAGGGTCAAGTCACTTCTTTTTTCGTGACATATGAGTCCAGCTAGCTAAATAGTCTTTCAAATAAAGCTGTTTCAGGTGGAACACACAAAGATTTATTGGCTAATTTTTCTTAGTTTTGGAAATTTTGAATTTGTTTTCTAGTAATACAGTACACTAGAAAGAGGAGGTGACAAATCGTCTTTGAGAAGTGCACTGAATTACACACCCAATTATTTTCTTTCATAATGTTACTGTACCTAGTATCTCATTTCTGGTAATTTATCGGGCTTTGCTATGTCCTAATTGTGACAATAATACTTTGTGATTTTAAAATAATATAAAAATTTGTAGAATCACTACAAAGTATCGAAAAGAATATCTGATGCATTGTTCGATGTCGATACCACGCATTATCATGAGTATTGAGGACCCATCCCCAATTTCTAAGTATTTTCAGTGTTTCCCACTTAAGCACTTGTTTTTCAAACATTTCAGCCCATATTTCGAGCCCACTATACCACGTATTTTACCAATTGCTAAATGTTTAATAAAACCTATGTGTTCCGCAAACGTTTAACTTAATTAACAAGAGTAGATACATTATCTGCTTTGGTAGGAATAGCTTGTAGAAGAGTCGGTAGACAAAATCATATAAATGCCGCACACATTTTTTTGTTCCTTTGTGTCAAATAATTACATGAGTGAAAAGAGTCGCCAATGAGCCAGACAGATGTCCATCTATGTTTTCCGGCAATGTGATTTTAATTATTCTGCCGAAGCGTGTCGTTAACTGTGACAACAAACAAAAAACGAACACAACGCGATTAGTGAAGGGACGCAATTGTTAATTATCCTGCAACTATGGAGCATTGATCAGAAATTAATTCAGATTACGGATACACAAGCCTGCCCTCTGGCGGCTAATACGCAAAAATAAACTAGCGGCGCCAGATAGACAAATGGGGATGTTAGGGTGGAAATAGCGTGCATAAAAACAGGCGAAACATAGGTCAATCGTAGCTTTGTCTAGCTCATTCCGAATGACGAAGTTGATTTCTTTCTTCGAAATATAATTATTGAATGACAACAATGTGTTAACTTTGTATATAACGTTAAGTTTTTGTTTCCTTGTTTCTCTCTTTCTTTTTCATTCCTTTCGTACTTCCTTCTTTCTTGCTTTCTCTCCTTCCTTCCTTCCTTGCTTCTCCCTTCCCTCCACCCTCCCTCCTTCCTTCTCTCTTTTTATTTCTTTGCTTCTTTCTTTCTTTCCTTCCTTTCTTCCTTCTTTCTTTCCTTCTTTCCTACCTTCTTTGTTTCCTTCTTTCTTTCCTTCATTATTTTTTCCTTCCTTCCTTCTTTCCTTCCTTCCTTCCTTCCTTATTTTTTCCTTCCTTCTTTCTTTCCTTCCTTCCTTCCTTATTTCCTCTCTTCCTTCTTTCTTTGTTTGTTTCCTTCCTTCATTGCTGCTTCCTTCCCTCCTCCGTCCCATCCTTTCTTCCATCTTTCTTTCTTTCTTTCTTTCTTTCTTTCTTTCTTTCTTTCTTTCTTTCTTTCTTTCTTTCTTTCTTTCTTTCTTTCTTTTCTTTCTTTCTTTCTTTCTTTCTTTTCTTTCTTTCTTTCTTTCTTTTCTTTCTTTCTTTCTTTCTTTCTTTCTTTCTTTCTTTCTTCTTCTTTCTTTCTTTCTTTCTTTCTTTCTTTCTTTCTTTCCTTCTTTTCTTTCTTTCTTTCTTTCTTTCTTTCTTTCTTTCTTTCTTTCTTTCTTTCTTTCTTTCTTTCTTTCTTTCTTTCTTTCTTTCTTTCTTTCTTTCTTTCTTTCTTTCTTTCTTCTTTCTTTCTTCTTTCTTTCTTTCTTTTCTTTCTTTCTTTCTTTCTTTCTTTCTTTCTTTCCTTCTTTCTTTCTTTCTTTCTTTCTTTGCTTCTTCTTTTCTTCCTAATTTTCCTTTCTTCCTTCCTGTTTTCTTTCTTCTTCCTTGCATCTCCCTTCCCTCCTCCCCTCCCTTCCTTCCCTTCCCTCCCTCTTTCTTTCTTTCTTTCTTTCTTTCTTTCTTTCTTTCTCTCTCTCTCCCTTTCCCTTCTTCCTTTCCGTCTTTCTTTCCTGCCTTATTTCCTTCTTCCTACCTTCTTTCTCTCCTTACCTCCTTGCTTCTCCCTTCCCTTCTCCCTCCCTTCCTTCTTCTCTCTTTCTTTCTTTCCTTCTACCTTATTTTCCTTTCTTCCTTCCTTCCTTCTTTCTTTCCTTATTTCCTTAATTCCTTGCTTCTCCCTCCTCTCCTCCCTCCCTTCCTTCTCTCTTTCTTTCCTTCTTTGTTTCGCGCTTTCTTTGTGTCTTTCCATATCCAGGCCCCAGGGAGAATGAGATAAGCTTGGATAGAGATTATTCGTACATACTAATTGGGAATTAAACCCTGGAGTTCTCGCATTATAAGCTGGAATTGAGATGCGATACACTTTTTGTTATGTGGGATTTTGTTTTTCGTTTTTCTTTCCCAGTGGTTAAATTATTACTAATGGCTGTATGTGCAACCAGTGTAGTTTAAACCATTCCTGAATGAAAATATATTTAAGTAACGTAATGTAAATGGAATTATCTTGTATATACTACATAGCAAAGTGAGAAGGCGTATGGGCAAAGAATTCGTAACACAGAGATGTTTACCTGAGCTTATCGCACATATGTATAGTCTGTTCATATATAATCATCTCTTCTTGACAGCAACGTGTCATACTTCGGCAAACGCGAGAAATCATATCATATAGACACACGCAGCTTACAATCGCTCTATTTGTGTTTCGTAACTTACTGTACGTCAACTTACTAATATTTCACTTTTCTAATTGCCCAGATAATAACCGATCGCCGCGCTGGTCACCTGAAGGTCAATACGCCTTAACGCTCTGTCGAGTAATAAATACTGTGTAACTGTATATTATTGTAGTTTGACCTAAGGTCACTGCGAGGTCGGCGTCTGTTGTTGGAACAGTAAACAATAAGTCGCCTGCTCTCCCAGCCTAAACGATTCGCGCTATCGTAAGAGAACTAGAAGCTTCTGTATGTTTGGTCAGATCGAAATTTCTGGAAAGTTCTTACGGTTGTTTAGCCAGCGCTCACACGAAATGAGTCTGTTTTGCGTATTCGAGAGTGAGAGACCCTAGCGAGGCACAGGATACGTGAAGAGTCCGCGAGCGAGTTAGTGAGTGCAAAGAAAAGTGCTGTTCTTTCAAAAAGTTTGAAAGAACTGTGGAAATGCAGGTTTGAGTTACTACTCAGAATCCTGTGTTCGACTACTCAGACAATGAACCGCAAAACTTTAAAGAGCTATATTGAGCGTATTTTGTTACGCCTCTAGTATGGAAGAAAGTGAAGTGATAGTGAATATATAGTTCACATTAATGAAATGAAGTGAAACAACAGTCTAGAAAATTGAACAAAGTCATAATATTTAATATTAATTGGTCTGCCTATGTGAGTATTTCTAGACAAAGAGTGGATGAGGTTATTCTCAGTTTTACTTCAGTGTTTCTGTTAAATCTCTGCAAAACAATGAGGGTATGTGTTACGTTACAACATAGCTTCTCTGTAACAAGAGTACACAAGGAAGGGACAATACCTCTGGGTATAAAACAACATCTGTAACTAATTTCTAACTTTTTGTGTAGGAAAATCCAAACTTTCAGAACTAGTTTCTTGGCTTAATAGCAACGTGGCTTTGCAGCAAATAGGCTGTTATAGTAAAGAGAGAACGAGAGGGAAAGGAATATCGCGGTGGGTAAGGTAATTCTTGAAAATCGCTAACAAATATCGAGGCGAAGCGAGTTGACAAACAATAATAATAGTGGTTACACGCTTTTGTTGGAACCGGCTTAAGAGCTTCTCTCTTACTCTCCCCACTTTTGGTTTGTTTCCAAAAACTTTCTCCTCTCCTGATGCTGTTTTATACCAAACTTTGCTCTCTTGCACACCGCAGTCACAAGTTCGAACACTAACAAGTAGAAAAGTCGAACCAGAGGCGACCCAAACTCTCATTTCAAATGGCAAATATTCTTATTACATGGTATAGGGAGACCGAATTCCCTTCAGCATCACTGAAACCACCAGTAAAATCTAAATAAGTATCTGAAATAATGTTGGCCGATTTCTCTCAATGCAGTTTATAAATTTTTATTAAACAAATATGGTGTGCTAATCTCATACGACTTTCTCTGCTTACACCTGCACATACTGCTTTTACAAACACTTATTCTTCTACAGACTTCTCGTAAATAGAGATAAAGTCTGTACAATACCCTTATATCTTTCCTTATATGCGATAGACATGAGAGGAATGGTTTAGTTTTGTCATGGTCAAGAGTCATATTGAGAGGGGGTTCACTAAGAGAGTGCATTTTATGTAGGAATAGAAGAAATATAGGAGAAAGTTAAGGAAGTCAAGAGGTAGAGACATGTAGGACACAATAGAATATTAGTCAGTGTTGCTTAAGGCCTCCGTGGCGTAGCGGAATAAGCAGCATGCCTTGGTCCTTGGCCACGGAAAGCGGTCCAGCTTAGATCCCACCCATGGGGTGCGGATCTTAAGACCCAGGTACAGGACTGGCGCCCACTAACATCGTGAGGAAAGTCAGGAGCTTAGGCTAGGTAAGCAGCCCTGGTCACGAAAACCAACTTTTGGGCTGGGGGATGTCGAGATGTGGAGCACATCTCCTCTCGCATCGGTTGGATGATCGTCCACCTCTGCCGTGCGTAATTGGGCGTGAAGCCGGCAGTCGGGTTGGTAAGCCTTGGCACTCTTAGATTGTCAGGTTTCTTTTAAGGGTTGCGTAAGGGCTAGAATAGTGCTAAATGACCAGGGAGCAAATGCCACTACAAGCCCGTAAAATAAACAGCTAACACATTTGAAATAGAATTGGAAAATTGTGATTGAAATTGAAAGGACCAGTAAAAGAAAGAGCTAACTCCATTTTTTCGTTTTTAAAGTTTTCACCAGTTTATGAAAGCATGGAAAAGATACAGCATATTCTACTATTTTCTGGGTCATTCTTTAAATAAGTTTTGAAGAAAAGCTGTACAGGGAAAGAAACGGCTTGGTCCTATTCGATATGTACAAATTGTTAGCGGGAAAAGAGCAGGTCTTATTAAGGTTATGTTTTCATTGTGAAAGAAAACGAAAGTACTATTTTGTGTGATGAATAACAAACAGGAACAACAAACATGTTGTTTAATCAGTAAAATTCTAAGATATGCCGGTACTGCGGTTAAAGGGCCGAATATAAGTAGGTGGTCCTATTAAAGTGAAGAGGCTTAGTGCCACTTTGTACACCATGGCCGAGTGTGTCTGCAGTTTGCCTCTCTGATAAACAGTGTTTTTTAAACATTGTTGTAATTCTGTCCACTGTTGTCACATTGAGCTTTTTGTGCGGGTATGTATAATATACTAAAAATATTTTCTCCAAATTTTGTGAAAATAGTGAAATTTGAAAGAGAATCTTTGAGTGATATCTGTAGTGAATGTGTGAAAGGAGATCGCTAACTAACGAAGAAAATAAAAAATCATGGCCACTTATTCCAGATAAACACGATAATTTAAAGACTCATGAGATGGGAGAAAACTGTAATTTTAGGTTAAAACTTTTGACAACGTGCCTGAAGGTACAAGACAACATATTTTAAATGAATTCAATTTAATGGGATTTTTAGATTTGCAGCATGCTTATTTGAGTGGGATCATTTCTGCACTTCCACTACAGCGCTGAAGTCCTAGAAATGATAAGTGTGAAGCAAGATTTAAGAATGCTACCTACAAGTACGGAGTTCAAGGACAAATAAGGGTTGGAGTGAAATAAGTTGTTCTTTGCCGTAAGGCAGGCACGACATATCAGAACATAAGGTTCAATATTTAGTGTCCAGTCTTAGAAGATCCGGTACTACTTTGAATTCATGGACTCAAAGACTTATGGACTGAAGACTTATGGAATTTCAAATGGACTCAGCCCTTTCTTTCATAGGAATTACTCTTATACAGCTTCTTAACATGTAGATAAAAAACTTCGAATAATATTGTTATATATTTACCGAATATTACTTGACATTTTGTATTTTGCAAAGTACTTGTAGATGTTATAGGACTGTAAAATCAAAGCAAGATTTACACAGAAATATTTATGTCCTGTAAAATTTATAAAACTGGAATTAGCTCATTGTTTTCTTAAATCCTCCAATTGTAAGAAAGTGTTGCATGTTTAAGTACAAATAAATATCATATCGAATAATGAACGAAACTGGTAAAATGATGCTCAAATGAGCCCCGAGCTCCATAGGGCTTAGAGTTACCTGACATTCGTTTTTCAGGATAAGGAAACCCCCGGAAAAAGTTGACCAGCTAACTCACCCTCACCAAGATTCGAACTCGGCACCTCTTGAACGCGAGACAGACATGATTCTATATTCGCTACCATGGCAGCTTCAGAGTGAGAATAAAAGAATGTAATAGCTTCAAGGCTTAGTGAAACCTCTCCAGAGCTGATCACTGTATGATGGCGTTTTATTCGCATTAGTGAGAGCGGAAAACAGTAATTACTTCCCATTTAGGAAAAAAGTATTTGAACATATAAGAAATAACTAAAAATATGTCATATTGGCTAACTGCCCAAGAAACGCTTATGTGACGTAATATGTGTGCTTGAATACCTTCTACATTTTCGTGTAGTAAGATTATGTGTCTTGTGGTTCACGATTTACGTAAAAGCTATTTAAAATGAAAAGGAATTCAGGGTTATTCTAAAGAAGTTCAACATAGACATTTCATTATTTATAAAAGCAACCTAAACGTGCGGTTTGTTAATCAAACTGTCAGTAATGTTTGAGAAAACAAGCATTTTCCAGAAATGTTCCGTGTTATGTGCAGAGGATCTACCCAAAGTCCGAATATCCTGGCCTCCTTCTACCCGGGAGCAATGGATAACTCCGGGGCTCTTTCCATAGGACAATACCCGATTTCTTAAAGAGCCCCCCACCCCCGTTGACAACAATGTCAAGACGGGATGGAAGTGTATACGCCACTTACGTACTGCAACCCCGCAGTGAAGACTACCGAAAACCTCGGTGGGGCCGCCCGGTGATCTAGCACACCTTCTACTAGCTCTGCAGGCTAGTGTCGGGAATTATAAGGCAACCCTCTATACTCTCCGGGCGACCGAGGCCTGGCCGGAGGTACCCAATTTCCCGTGGGTGTCGGGAACACACTGCCCCCTAGAGTCCAACCCAATCCGAACAACTCCCCGACGGGAGGGGCTAGTCAGTTCGGCCCGAGGTTCCTCTAGTAAAGTCAGAGGTACCACGAGTGTTCAGGGTCCGCAGCGCCCGCACCACGGCAGCTGAAGGAGACGGATCCCCTCCCCTACGAGGAAAAAAATTCCGTGTAAAAAGCAGCTTGGATAGGAAGAAGCTTTTGATTACAGAACCGACACACGCACAAACATAAAGCACACGTGGTACTTATACATATTGGTTGTTTTGAAATGATACCGAAAGATTATGGACGTCTCGTAGTTTATAGCTTAACTAAGCCGAATTTCGGTGTCGCAGCTTCGAAAATCTCTTAGGTATAATTGTATGCAGCATTAAATATTACATGATTTTTTGTTTAGGCGGCGCAGGAACCATTGGTGTGCGAACCTCTAAAGTTGTTATTGGGACACACCGGTCACGAAAACAAAAGCATTGCTACTTGCTCTTCATCAATGACCCTAGCCTACCTTTCAGGTAATGGGGCAAAGGGTAGTTATAAGTGAAACCTTGACTTATATCTCGGACATTTCAAGGTTGCTCTTTTTCTATGGTCTTAATTGTACAGTACTTTCAATCAGTTACTGTAAAACAAACAACTTCCTTTTCAGTTACAAGTGCTTTATTTAGTATTACTAAACACAGTAATATAAACTGCTTGTCGTATTGCATAAGGCACTTAGATTTGGTTAACTTTATCTACCATTCTTTGATATTGTTCTCTGTTCTTTTTGTCATCTAAGGCTTCCATCCTCAAGCTCACTAACATTAACTTTCCTCTGAAAGGTTTAAGTTGCACACGCCCACCAGCTTATTTGCCGTCATCTAATGTCATAAGGGAATCATGGAACGTGTTAAACACTTATAAACAAATAACTGAGGAATAGCTTCTTTATTGCGCTTTCATAAGCTAAAGAAACTTTTAACAGTGGCAGGCTACCGTGAAGTATACCGGTATGATTAGAAACTGCTACAACAGGCGGTACGCTGTGTCACCTACCTGCGATTCGTTCGATAGCGTGAGGCATATGGTTTTGTTTCTGTCGCTGCCTAATCCACACTTATGCTGGAGCGTTTTTTAAACAACTATATATATAATTTGTTCAGCTCAGTTATTCCTTAATTCAAAACAATGCAGCTTCACAACAACGATTTATTTAAATTTTGGTGTTTCAAAACGTGTTCCTGCTGAACATTTTACATCAAATGTTTAGGGTGGATACAACAATTCTACTTACTAATACATGTACAGAAAATAAAAATGAATGAAAGTTTTGTGCTATATTTATGCAAGGTTTTCATTTTAAAACCGTTCAATGTAAATTTAGTTTAAAAAAACTTTTAATTTAAATAACCAGGAGGAAATTTAAAACTCTAATGTTATGAAGATATGCTGGTTTCACTAAATACTTCATCACAACATGCTGTTCCATATGAACGTTCACTGTTCTCCGCCATCGTGAATAACAGTCTAACCAGGAGCACGAGAAATGAGCGCGTCTACCAGTAAAGGGACAGAGGTGCCGCTGTCTACTGCATACGGCGTCTGTTTAAACCTGAAAAACGAAAAGTTCCGGATTAACTTGAACGACCCTCGTACTTGAATAATTGGAGTTGCCATCTTAGAGTTATTATTAGGACAAGTGTTTAAATATTAATAGTGTACAAAATAAAGTAGGTACAATATTCGTAAACTAGGCCCATAATGGTGTCATTAAGAAGTGAAATAACTAGAGCTGTTGGTTTAGAATTTTAATAATAGCATAAATTTTTTCGTTCCATAAATTAACCACAATCCTCAGAATATGCTTCTCATTATATAATAATTTTCCAAGTTGTAAAATTTAAAATGTGCGCCTGCTAGTGTAACGAAGGTTAAATCCATGGCCTTCCAATTTCTTATCTTGTATTTTCAGGTTCTGAGATAAAGGGACCTAAAAAGAGTATACTATGCATGACAAAATCTTCCCACATGCATAATATATACTGAAGTTTCATTTTCCTTCCCTCTATTTTTGCATAAAGGGTCTAGTGTACAGCAAGAGTCCCGGTTCAGCGTGGCTGTGAGGAATATGCTCAAGTTTACTTTGAATAAGAATGGCACCAGAGAGGGGAGAGGAGTGCTAACGGCCAGATGGACAGTAGCGTTTCAGTTTTTTAATGAATGCATAAAACTGAACGGTGCAAATAAATGTCAAACCCACAGTAAATAGCGCTATTAGTGTCATGTAGTATGACACTATTTAAAGATAGAGTAGGTTATGCATACGTCTGTCCTTCTACTAATGCCCTGGCTCGATACCTATGGAGGCTTTTGACTACACTGCGGAGGTTCTGGCCATTCGTGACGCTTTGCTATATAGGATTTCTCGGGGTTTCCCCAAACTGCTGGTCTTAACCGATGCGCAAGAGTGTGCTGCAGAGACTCCCATCTCCCCTCTGGACGGGAGATATGCACTGTTATCTTTACGAGATACTGACGTTGGTGAACAACTCTAACATAGCTGGACATCAAATTCACTTCCTTTGGATCAGAGGGCATGTCGGAATTCGGTACAACGAAATCGCCGATTGCCTGGCAAAGAGGGACTCACCTAAGGCACCTTCCAAGGCATCCAACTGCCCTACACGGATTTCTTCACGGACCTTCAGCGTGACGCCTATTACCGCTGGAATGATGCCTGGATTCGTTCTCAGTCCATCAAAGGCAAACACTACGCCGACGTTCAGACGCATCTCTCCACGACCCCTTGGTTCTCCAGCTTTAGGATTGCACGTCGACATCTCACCTCCATCATTAGAATGCGAATTGGACATGGATGTTACCCCGCGCATCTATACCGACTAAGTTTCATCGACTCCCCTGTATGTCTTAATGACCCAGGCGAAACCGCTGACCTCAATCATCTCCTGTTCAGTTGCTCTCGCTACCGAGCCCACCGTTTTCCTTCTTCCGCCGCCTACTTCAACAGTCTGTTCCTTTTCCCGCTGGCGCCAACACCATATTACAGTTATGCAACAAACCTGTATACCAAGCTCTTCTACAATTTCTTAAAGAAAGTAATCTACAGATCTAGTCTCCTCCCATCCTCTTAATTTTACTTTCATTATTTTTCTTATTTTTCCGTTCGATGCCCATATGGGATATCAAAGGCAAAAAAAAAAAAAAAAAAAAGGTACATTTAAATTTAACTTAATTCAACATGCCTAATATTGGCAAAAATTAAGAAGCAAAAAAGTTACCTTCATAGCCATCATAGGGGCCGCGCCGTGGTTCAGTGGTTAGACCGCTTGGCTCTCACCAAGGCGGCCCGCGTTCGTTCCTAGGCGACCACAAAGTGAGATTTGTCGTGTACAACATAACGCAGGGGTTGGTTTTCTCCGGCATCTCATTCCACCGGTGCTCCATCTTCATCTCATGCATCATCAGTGTCATCACCTGCGGTGCCGTATGTAGTAAAAGCGGGCGTTAAACACTACACATAGCCATCATTATGTATTCACTTTCATATCACAGCGGTCTTGCTAGTCAAATTATGTTTATTGTCACGTATTCATCATGATGTAATCTATAATACCCGACAGGTTTTCCTGCGTTTTTTTTTTTCCTTACTATTCAACTTCGGTTTCCTTGATTTTATTGCATTTTTCTCAGGCGATGGACTTCCAGAAGGAGATAACTTTCCTTTCCTCATTTATTCACTACAGTTAACTCCACATTTTTGGAAGAAATTCACTATCTCTTTTGGTCGAATATTTGGGTACTTTTCAGAATAGATTCAATGTCCAAAATTATAACTAAAGAATGTGGTATATGTGAAATAAACGTTTCCTTCAACCACTTCAACCACTTCAACCACTTTGGTGTTTCATTGGTTATAGTAATTTCTATTGGTGCTTCCTGCCCTATAGAGCAGTTTCGCCACATTCACAAACCCCTTTTTCCCTCCAGCATGAATAGTAAATGAATGAACCGATTGCCTGCATTGTAACTTTCGGCAACTTAAAAAAACGTCATCTGCCAAAACCTGTTTTCGGGTTACTGTCCATCCAAGTTTCATCTAAATAAATAAGTTTCCATCAGATTTCCGCAATACTTTAATATGTATACAGGATATTCATGCCACATAGGATGTTTGGGTTTCTGAATTAAAATCTTCTGTCAGCTTCCACATTTTCTCCACTTGAACCCAATAGTTTTTAAGACTCTTATCAGGGATATTGTGACCAAAGGAAAATGTATCTTATGCTTAATCGGACGGAGTTTCTTTGCACCGCCACCTATGATCATGTAAGGACAATAACAATTATACAATCAAGTGATACTTTCTGTTTATTGCCACACGTCACCAGGTTACTTCTCTCCTCACCGCACTCATCTCCCCTCAAACACACAGAGCTGAGTACCTAGCAGTACGTCCTGTGACATGCATATGTCTGCCAGTGTTACAGCCGTTAAAATGGCCAAGAAATACTCTCATCAATATCTCGTGCTATTATATTTTTTAAAATATAGCTCGCCTGAACAGAAATTAATTTCCTGGCAGCAGCTTGTTTATTATAATATTTATATGAGCCCTGCGAAGTTATCTGTCTTATTTGGTACTTCTACGAAACACGCCGCCACGAGATCCGACTCCTACGAAGTTTTTCTTCAACCCAAGATAATTTTACTTCCCCACGAATCTCTGAGCATTTTCTTTCGTCATTTACATTCCATTCATTCTTCCCCTTATCCATCCTCTCATTGTTCTCGTGCTTTTCCTCTTCTCTTCTGTATTTCGCATTCCATTCCAAAATAATCCTTGGAATTCCTTCTCCCCATATTCAACATCGAAACTACTGCATTGTTTTCTTTTAATAATATCGAGAATATGTTGTACACTTACGCAATCTCTCTGTTTTGTGGTTTCTAAATTTTTTATTCTCTACTTATTACTACTTTATATTAAAAGCCAACTTCGGCTTCCAATGTTCATTTGCAGGTGATCCAATGGTTTTCCAAGTTCCAATTCCTATATGGATTTAACAGCACATTTTAAAGCAACGATTTATAAACTTCTCTCTTTTTATATAATAATAGTCCTTCCAAAGGTGTGGGTTAAAGGTCCCTATTATTTTCTTTCCTTCACCTACATTTTTCTCAATATTGCTGAAATTTCTTCATCAATTTTTGTGTTAATTTCAGGGATTTAAATTTATTATAAAGTTATATATCTCCTTTTTGAACCTCCAGCTTTTCCCATTCCCCAACCGGTCTATTAGCTACTTTAGTCCACGAAAATTTACCTCTGATCCTCGTTTCCGATATTCTTACATTAATTCCCTAGTAAACATATGAACCATATTCTACAACTTTGGAAATTATAAGGTGGCCATGTATAAAAATATTGTGATGCGAAGGGCATTAAAATTTATTGATCTTCACGTAACATTCTTTTTTAGAACGAGGGTATTAGACTGTGTCAATATACAGAATGTCCCAAATTTAGACCGACAACTTTGCGAGCTGACTGCAGTTCTTTTATCACGTCAACTTGTCTTGCTTTATTATAGTTGTGATTTCTTGAAAATTATCAAACGAAGAAATATATAAATTTATTTAGTGAAAAATAGGAAAGATTAGAGAGGCATCAAGAATCGCACGTTTTGGGAAACTTCTACAACCAGTTCACTATACAAGAAATTATAATTATTTGAATACTCACAGTTTCCAACGTAGTGTGTATGTCACTATACAAGAAATTATAATTATTTGAATAGTCACAGTTTCCAACGTAGTGTATATGTGAATCAATTCATCCTGTTAAATATGCACATTTTATACACCCAGTACAACGTTTATCATCTTATTAATTTAATCGGATTTAAATTATTTGTCTTGTTACACACGCAATTTCTTCGAAACTCTGTAGAACATCTTTCACAGAAAATTACTCACATTTTATGGCTGCCTCTGTTGTATGCAAAATTATCACCACCGACATTTTTTCATCATACGTAAGGGTTAGTTATGTTTTTATTTGAATAATGTGAATCATTCTGATTTCCTAATGAGTCATTTTGCGGCTTATTATATTTAGCTGTAATCAACATTAACGACCTAGTTTTTCAGGAGGAAAAAACCAAACAAAAAAGAGGACAAATTAATGAGATATGTATACTAATATGTGATCGCTCTTTTGAAATCAACCATAATGACCAAAGGGGAGAGGGTTGAAACCTGTATGCAATTAATATTGATTCAAACATCCACATTAATTTGATATTTTTGAAGTTTTAAACTCAAAGGCATTTGTATTACTTTAACCATTATAATTTATAGAAGATAAATTTTTAACATTAAAAATGCTTCGACTATATTAACGCACATATTTCTCTATGGTTATAGGCAAAAATAGTAATGGCGTATTTCAAAAGACAATATTTGCTACTCTCTATGCTGCTTACGCAATATTTGAATATGACCATTTTTATAATCACGATCCCTAAAACAAATCAGCTCCAGAAGACCTTTGGTGCGCTTTCTAAGTCGATATGTACATCTTCTATAAGAGTCACTAGATCACCACGACCTCACTTTCCAGTAGAAAATGTTTCGCCATTTCCCCGGCTAGTAAATACAGACTACGCCATTTGCCTGATAGTTTTAATAATGTTTTCTGGATTTTCCATGTCTATCAAATTAATAGCTTGTCTAAATAGAGGCTTGTTGAATCTCGATTGCAAGGCTTAATAATTTTACATTTTATTGCTTTCCAGTTCTTCAAGACTTCAATTTTAACTCAAGGCTTAACCTTGTTTTTGTTGTTCAATTACTTATACCACAGGTCTGTTCTGGTCCAATAAATGCGAGACTCGCTCCTTTCTTTGCTAATATATCAACTTTATTTTTCCAGCAATATCAACATGACTAGGTATCCACCAAATTTCAACATAAATACGGGAAGAGAGAATAGTTACATATTTGTGACATTCCTTACTATACGTATCACTTATAAATATGTAAAATATTGTATTTCACTCAAAAAATAATTTGTTGTAAAATAAGGACTTTGAAGTTGCTACTAAGAAATAAATAAAGGAGGTAACTTTTGACACGGCCCATGTGAGTGCGTCCCACTATAGATATGTCAATAAGAAGTTTAAATTACAAATGAAAATCACTCAAAATGGAAGCTTAGTATTTATAAAATGACCAACATTATGAAAAGCTTCTATGACACTAATTTTACGTTTTAATACGTTCAAGATTTTTACGTGATAACTTTTGTTTTGCCTTTAAAGTGTTATTATTATAGGAATAAGTTCTGTAACGTAAGAAATTATAGGCTATTCATAGAAAAGTCGCGATATATTACACAGTATAAATATTTTATATAGTTGATAGTGAAAAATGAAAACAACACTATAGAGAATTATGGTACGAGAGAACGTTATGCCCGCCTCGGTAGCGTAGATGGTAGCATGTCTCCCTCACGTTCAAGAGGTCCCGAGTTCGAATCTCAGTCAGGGTGAGTTACCTAGTTAAGGTTTTTTCCGGGATTTCCCCTGATCCTGGAAGACGAATGTCGGGTAACTCTAAACTCCATGCACCCCGGGCTCATATGAGCATCATTTCACGCATTCCATTCATCGTCCGATATGACTTAACGGACTTAGACTATATGACTTAGAGAGAGAGAGAGAGAGAGAGAGAGAGAGAGAGAGAGAGGGGGGGGGAGGGAGAGAACGTAGCAGAAGTATAAGTATGCGAAACTGAATCCATATACCATACTTAGGTTAAGCTTAAAACAATGGCACATCTACAGGCAGCTTTGAAAGCCAGAAGTGGGAAAGCTTACGGAAACAAAATAAAACAAGTGTTGTAATGATTAAATCTGGATTAATATGTCAACTGTCGCATTTGTATAATGAATGCTGGAAAAGTTATAATATTCATCGATCTTGGAAAGTAACGGATGTTATTTAACCATTCTCAACTATTGCAATCAAAATAACTAACAAATACAGTGGAATAGGTATTTCAAACATAGGCTATAACCTGTATTCAAGAACATTTAACAATAATCTTAAAATAAATAAGAAGTTCTATTAGAAAAGCCGGCTGGTTTCCGAAAAGGCCGTTCCTGTACGGATACTATTTTTAATATTACGAGAAGTTTTGAAAAAAATATGAGAGGTCAGTCTTGAAACACATGTTTCATATATTGACTTTGAGAAAACTTTTGACATAATTCCCTTAGACTAAAGCTATGAGATATAATTGACAACAGAGGTTTCTGATCACATATCAAAGGCATTGAAAAGTTTATATAAGGAAAATTACATAGTAATGAGCGTGAGTGGAACAAAATAAAAATAAAAATTGAAACAACTAAGAAGTTACAAAAGGAGCAGCCTCTGATCACTATATATTTAGATGGTCTAAAACAATGGAGAGATAATTTTAACCCCATAATTAAGGTATGAAACAACAACTGTTTGGATATCGTGTTATACTTCGATAATGTTACAATTAGAGAAGAGAATCCACAGCGGTCAGTGCACAGAGTATGCGTATCAATTAGGCAAAAAATATAACCCAAAGTTATCTGCAAATAAAACGAAAATAATAGCAACTCTGTCAGACCGGAGATATGTTTTGAAGGAATATACTTAGAACAGGTCTCCCACTGTAATAATTTAGGAAGTGACCTAAGTGTTACTGTGGATAAGGATATAAAAAACAAAATTTATAAGTCCTAACACATATGTGGAATAATAAACAGAACATTGCAAAATAAAATACGAAGAGATACAAAACTAAAGTTCTACAAAACAATGGCTGTACCAGTTATAATGTATAGTAGTGAGTCGTGGATATTAAAACAGAAAGATGTAAGAAAGATACCAACTGCTGCAGTGTAATTATAAGGAAGGTGAAAGGTTTTACATAGAAGGATAAAATAACAGATGAGAGTATACAAAATTATAGACCCTGAAACAGTAGCTCCAACATGTGCCTTTGGAAGTTATAAGTGCTTCTAGTAATTATTCCATTTAATGCTCTTCAAGCACCCCTTTTAAATACAACAGTAATTAAGAGCTAAGGTGATATGAGTTAAGGGAAAAATAATGGAGAATAAAGAAAATTGGAAATGGGAAAGAATATATCTGCATAATGGACAATAGAAAATTGCCACGGATCCTGTATAAAAGCCTAGGGGAAGCGTGCATTGGATGCATTAAGAAGATGTGGGACTAATGAATGAGGATTGAACAGCCTTTTAGCGTAATCCTTGGATGTAAGCGGAAGAAATAAATATTTGAAACACTAAAATTCTCATACAAAGAGTTTTTACTTGTGGATATTATAAATTTCAAAATTGCTCATATTTATTTTTTGTAAAGAGTAGGGTCGAATAAAGTTCTTCAAAATCATTTTTAATACTTGAAAAGTGCTAAACTAAATGCCCAGGTTCGTTATTCTCCTATTTTTAACTGTTTATGTGGATCACAAGCCAAATACACATACAGACATTATTCTTAAATGACCTTCTAGAGCTAATTCCAACTGAAAACTTTGGATTAAGCAACACTTCCACATTAAACTTTTGGGCGGAATATAATGCATCCGCTTGGTGAGGTGCTGAAGAAAGTAGCACTACATAATCCGGTTATGACATAGGACAGTAGACATCATTAAAGGGACCTCTGTAGTGTGTATATGTGAATAATCCGTAAAGCCAGGATATTAAGAAAGCTTTGTCATATGCGTCAACAAACGCCCCACAGAAATGTCATTAAATATTTGATTAGCGTGGAACCCTGCCAACCCTTCACCTCCCCATGTTTCTTGAATAAATGTTTATTGTGGGTGAAGTGTAAACATTGTTACATATGTGCATCTAAGCGAACAGACAGACCCGTTCATAAAATTTATAGGACACCACTGCAATTACTGGCGAGCACATAATTTTGTATGGTGGTCCTGTTAGGACTGAGTGAGGGAATTTAGTTCGTATTACCTGTTTAAAATGGATTTTAATTTCCCTGTTGTAAAAATAGAACACTGAATCCTTCTCCACAATTATTTTGATACTTCTATATTGTTCGGCGCTTCACTGGTGGTTTTTTAAATCTTGAATGAGGATTTAATTAACTTAATTGAGCTTCATTAGACCATATCATATTATTGTATTGTTAATTACATGACGCGCTATTATTATGCGTTAGAGCTGCAGTACGTACGACTTCATGACCAAGTGTTTAGGCCACTTGCCCTTCATTAAGGCGGCCGAGGTTTCATAGCAAAGAAACCTACCTGGCAT
>CM060957.1:138998793-139041293 GCA_030765055.1 Mantis religiosa
CACCCACCCACCTACCCGCCTGCCTGCCTGTCTGCCTGCCTGCCTGCCTGCCTGCCTGCCTGCCTGCCTGCCTGCCTGCCTGCCCTGCCCTGCCTGCCTGCCCTGCCCTGCCCTGCCTGCCTGCCTGCCCTGCCTGCCCTGCCTGCCCTGCCTGCCCTGCCTGCCCTGCCTGCCCTGCCTGCCCTGCCTGCCTGCCCTGCCTGCCTGCCTGCCTACCTACCTATTTATTTTCTTGAAACCCCTTCTAACGAGTTTTATGGTATGCCATATTCTTAAGATATTTATATCATAAATTAAATGTCTAGCTAGCATTTCCTGCAAATAAACCTTCACGACCTTTTATTTTCAATTACTTTTGTATAATCTTTCATAGCATTTAAATAATATCTAAAGCTCATTCTTGTGTTCTAAATGTACTTGTGAACTAAATATTTAATGTTTCTTTGTAATAGTCTACGCTATGTAATCAACTAAGTGGGTATTAATACTTTGAAATGGCATCTAGGAAATATTTCCTTAACCTAAAGTGTTGAGAAAGGTAAACTTCTGTATAAAAAGTATGATACTGTGACTTCATCCAATTTTTCATTCAACCTGGTATATGGTACCTGATATATCTCATCATTTCGCAAAATGCCGCCACACAGAATGTGTTGCAACTTTAAAACAATAGGAGACCTAATTGCAAATAATCTACAATCAGAGAGATACCGTTGCGGCTAGTCGGAAACCGCAATTACACTGAGATGGAATCTACATTTAGACTTCACATCAACAACAATGTTTGGCGCAATAATTGGTTCCATATACCTCACTGTCACAGAGTCAGAATTCCAAGAAGCTGTGCTTTTACACATCCAATATTTCCAAACATAATTGGAATTAATCAGATGTAATTAGTAGCTCTAAAAGCTAACCCCGACGTTCAGTCTAAACCCATGCAGATAACGTATATCTGGCAGTATCAGATAACGTTGTGCTAAGTGCACTATATCACGTTTTAAAATTTGGAACTCTTGCAACAGACTGTCTTCCCTTGTGTGCTTATTTAAAAAGCTTATTCATGCTTTACATTTTGATCCATTAGCATTTTTAATTTTAACTTTACTTTTACCATTAGTTGCGGTTCAATTTTAATTAAAATTTATAAGCTTGAACTTCAGATGTTTATTCATAACCTATTTACTTAATTTTGTGTGTGATAGTATTATTATGGACAAGCCCGCCTCAGTAGCGTAGTTGTAGCGTGTCTGCCTCTCATCCAAGAGGGCCCAAGTCATAATCTCGGTCAGTGTGGGTTATTTGGATACCATTTTGTCTGAGGTTTCCCCTTACCCTGGAAGACGAATGCCTGGTAACTCTAAGCTCTATGGACCCTGGAGCATCAATTCACCCATTTCATTTATCTTCCGACATTAATTTAGAATATAAGTGGACAAAAATTATTTTAACTAGGTCTACTATCTTAGGATACAAAAACTGAAAGCGTATTGGTTACTTTACCTCAAATGTTGTATAGGAGAATTTTCAAGGTTCTAGAAATGCTTTGCATTAATTTTTATAAAACTTTTCTTATAATGATTATAATTTTTGTCACATTTCTTTTATTATAAAGTGTTCAAAGTATCTAAACTAGATAAACTTTAAGTTCAAAGCAATTGACAAGTTCATTTCCAGAATCTCTTAAGATTACAAACTCCTGTAAATCGAATGCTTGAATCCTACTTAGTATGCACAGTTTTTCAGGCAGAAGTACGTCTTTACTATCCTGAGAACTTGAAGGAAGATATCTCGATAACCAACAGCTCTCAAACTCACAGTCATAACACTTTGAAATCTCTCACCACATAAAATGTGGCTAGGGAATATCTAATGTCTTGATTCCACTATTATCTCGCAACAACGAAATGCAGTGCATGACAGAAGAACATCAGAAAATAGAAATGGCAAAGGTGATCAGCCGGCTAATTATGTTTTCCAACCTGGCCCTGAACTTGTGATTGATACAGTATAATTACTGTCAAATCCATGAGAAAGCATGCTCTATGTCGCCTAGGGTTTACTGTATAACTTACACAGCGTAAGAACTCACTATACGGCTCGTTCAATTATTTCCCTTCCCCCTTACTACTTGCATGGATGAATGACCTAGCAATATTGAGGAAACGTACTGGATCGAGGATCGGTGGGGGGAATTGGGCTTGCAGTCACATACAAATGTTAAGCTTTCTTGAATATATTTAAGACTACAGAATTTTATATAACAGATAAAGCACAAAGATTAAAACAATTAAGAAAAAGGTTGTATTGATCGTCCCTGACGTGACAATCGTAATAATTCTATAATCATATAAAGTAAATACCCAGGATCACACTCAAACTTGAGTGAATCAACACTTGGTTTAAGAATACCAGAACTTTGGCTAACATGAAAACCATCAATACATATATTCAGTAAAACAGACCCCTTTTAGTTTTTGACATATTCAGCTATGGTATGCATACCAATGAAGTTTCAGTCCACTTTTACCAACGGCTCAGAAAAGAACACCCAGTGATTATTTTATTAAACTTAGTTCCCAAAACTCCTGTCAATAAAACGCGAGTAAAACTCAAATAAGTGTCTCAACTAAATATTCTGGAGCTTTCTAACCCTGCTCTTAATTAACACTTATGAAGCAGTAGGCCCTTCCTACGTCTGGAACCTTCCTGATACCAATGTTACTTCCGACATAAATTCCACTCTGTAATATGGCTTAGCGACGTAGACTCTCATATTCTAGTCACTCTGTAACTGACTCCCAGCTGTGATAGCAAACTCTCGTCGTGATTGCCTGCCCGTACTGGACGAACTCATCTCTTGGCTCGAGGGAGCAGGCCTTATTCAGTAGCCTGAGTTGGGAGGGGCCAAGCCGTACAGGGTTGCGGCAACTTAACGGCAGCAAGTATCTTCGGGCCGCCCTCTTCGAGATATATCGTTGGCAAGGTAAGGTACATAACGTTACAATTAGAAAACAGACCAATTCAGGTGGCAGTTGTATTCTGGACAGGGAACAAGTCATTAAACTTGTCTGAGGGGATCCGTCCCATTCAGCTGCCGTGGTGCGAGCGCTGCGGACCCTAGCACACGTGGCACCCCTGATGTTACTAGAGGAACCTCGGGCCGAACATTCGAGCCCCTCACTTATAGACAGTTGTTCGGATGGGGTTGAGAGAAGTCATTAATATTCCCGCGTACTAGCCTGCATAGCTAGTAGAAGGTGTGCTAGATCACCAGGTGGCCCCACCGAGGTCATATCGGTAGCCTTCCCATTTTGGAGTTGGCGTGCCTAAGTGGCGTATCCACTTCCATCCCGTCTTGAGTCCACAGGACAAGATAGCGGGGGGGGGGGGCTCGTTAGTCTCTAGGTCTTGCCGTATAGAAAGCCCCACGGAGGCGCTAGGCACCCTTTTGGGACAGCGCAGTAACTCCCTGGTTGAATGAGGCCCGGGTCCTTCGTCCTAAAGGTCCAGGACTAATGGGAGTAGAACCTCTGTCAATAACTGTCCTAGAACCATTAAACTATGTGATCAGATTGTTCAGAAGACAGTTTAGGAAAGTGGTAACATTAGTTTCTGAACATTGGTCACTTCAGCATGCGTTTTCGAAGTAGAGTGTACAAGGGCGAAGCCACATCTACAATATGTAACGAGGATAGGAAACTGTCTGCATATCCTCTTTAATTACCCTTTCCGTATAACCAGAAAATTCTTAGGAAGGGAGATAATTAAAACAAATAATGGATTGCACAATGAACTATAAGGCTAACGAGCGGAAAGTCAACTAAACGCCACAAAAGCTATCCGCATTATCTTTATCTCATCTGATATGATCTGATATAATCGAGGCACTTATGCCTCGATCTAGCGTTTTATTGCTATACTGCTTGTGCGCATAAGGTTTATGGAATACTCTCAACTAATGAAAGTATCGCAAAAGCGTCAACTTTAGCTCACAGCTGGATGGTACTGTTTCCAATTTCTTGAGATGCATTTTTTTTCTTCAAAGGGCCTGTCAAACAGTCGAACTACAGGAAGACTGTTTCCCCTTTCTACCCTTTGTTGTGAAGTTGTTGCTTGCTTATTGAAGCGGTTCATTTCCACCGGAATGTCTTTCGTTTCCTTTTCTTCACTCTCCCCTTCGTCGCCACAGATTTCTTTTGGTAGATGTTGAAGTAAACCCATACCATAATCAATTGAGGATGAAGAGGAATACATTTCTAAGAAGAAGTAAAAAGTGAGATCTGTTAAGATACTTTCACAAAACTCCACATAACTCATATATTCTACTGGAATGTGATTTTTCTATCTTTCTTACCTTATTTGTTACATAAACATTTATCTAGTAATTGTTTCAAAGTAATCAAGAAGATTACTTCTTGAACAATCGTTCAATATTTCTTCGTGGTAGTAAGTGGTTCTGATGTAAATGAAATAATGGGCACGGAGCAAGAAGCATCCCAATTAGATGACGATTATAAATTATCAACACCTGCAAAGTTAGTTATATATCTTCTCATTAATAAAATTAATTCGGCTTTTGTGTCTTTTAATGTACTACACATAGTATTACGATCTTGTATGTCAAAATACATAATCAAATAAAATTAAGTTGGAAGAAACAAAGTTTGAAATATATGTTACTTTAAGAGTATATTAAATATTTGATATTGTATTGAAATTTCTAGAAATTTGTACGACTTATGGATGAAATGATGCTCAAATCAGCCCAGAGTCCATAGAGATTAGAGATACCCAACATTCCTCTTTCAGGATAAGGGACAAACCCGGGAAAAGACATTATCCAGGTAGCTCACCCTGGCCGAGTTTCGAACTCGGGACCTCTTGAACGTGAGGCGGACTCGCTACCGTCTACGCTAACGAGGCGGGCATGTAAAGGGTTGTTTTGGGTTGTATTCTCTTTAAATCCTACGTGTCTTAGTTTTGGAGGCTGTTAAATTTATGTACTTAACCTCGGTACTAAGAAGGGCTGCTGAGTGGTTAGACCACTCGGTTCGCACCAAAGCGGCCCGGGTTCGATTCCAGGTGACCCAAAATGAGATTTGTTGTGGACGAGACGGCGCTGGGGATGGTTTTCTGCGGGATCTCCTGTTTTACCGCCATCTCATGCATCTTCATCTCCTGTATCATCAGGGTCACCGCCTGAGGTGCCGTATATAGTAAAAGCGGGCGTTAAACACTACACATTTTATTTGAATGTTAAGATGCCCTTCCTTTTGAGTTATGCTGTTAAAAATTTCTCCCACCCACGTAAAAAGTATATATTTTTTGTTTGTTATTTTGAATCGCTTTAACAACTAGGGCATATTGTGACTAATTTGTATAATACAGTGTATACAAAAAATTGGTTACACTTATTTAAAGAAAAACATGAAAACAATAGGTAACAAACCAATATTACAAGGTATTCAATACCTATAAATTATAAGGATAAAGTTCTGAATAACAGTCAGTAGTTCAGTATTATTTAGACAATCAATTTGTTGTATAGTAACTTATGTACGAGAGCGGTTCAATTGGCAACGTACCTTTACTGATCCTCATAATTTTGATGGTCGTTCTCAAAATAGTCTCTCCTGAATGCTATGCACTAGTCCCAGCGTTTCTGCCAGTTTTCAAAGACATGCTGGAAACCATTATTGAGAGATCCTACAGAATCGCCTCCGCAGTTTTCACCACTGCTTCTGATGATCGATAATGCCTCCCACGAAGGTGTTTCTAAAAGTTATGGAATAAAAAACGTCACATGGAGCTAATACTGGACTATAGGGAGGGTGAGGGATGCACTTCACGTTAATTTTTGCAAGATATTCAGTAACAACATTGGCAATATGCGGCCGCGCATTATCGTGGTGCAGCATCCAGTCTGCTTCATGGAAATCTAGTCTTTTGCGCCTGATATGGACTTGCAATGTTTTCAGGACATTCCTGTAGGTTTTTCCAGTTACTGATGTGTGTGCAGGTACAACATGCTGATCAACCATTCTATGAATATCAAATAATAAGATAACCATAACTTTTCCAGCACAAGCAACCACTTTTGCTCTTTGGGGGGTTGGTGATGAAGGAGATTTCCACACTGAGCTTTGGTGATTGCTCCCAGGATCAAAATGATGTAGCCAAGTTTCATCAGCAGTGATTACGTTTGAAGCAAACTCCGGAGCTTCCTCAAACATCAACTTTAACTGCATGCAGACCTGCATGCGAATGTCCTTTTGTTCGGGAATAAACAGTCTTGGAACCCATCGCGCACAAACACGTCTCATGTGTAATGTTTCTGTCACCAACATGTGGGTGGCACCCAATGAAATTTTCAGTATTTCAGAAAGTGATCTTAAGGTAATTTGTCGATCCTCTCTCACAATGGAAACAGCAGTGTTGATGTTTTCTTCCGTAAGAGCAGTAACTGTAGCACCGGGCCCTACTTCCTTTGAAATTGATTGTCTCGCCCCTTTAAACATTTTAAACCATGTACGAGCTGTGCTGTAGGGAAGAACAGACTTTCCCTATTCCTCAACTGAAGATCTGATGAGACGAAAGTAGAATTTCAAAGCCACATATTGTTCCTTGCGTGTTACCTCCATTTCAGCGGTAGACGATACTGAATATGTCTGAACTTGCCTGTTTCTCACAGGCGGGAACCAGGAGTACTATAATGTAACTACTATGGCGTGTTTGTTTCACATTAAGCTAACAGAGTAAAACAAGGCTGAATTTTAGAGCGACAAATTATGACCGTAAAAAATTATGATCATTCTTTATTGAACAGCCCTCGTATATTCCTTAGACTTAGATTTTCGGATACTAGTTTGTACTTTTGAGGAATAGCAGTACGTGTTTGAAGTTGGATGGCGTGTTCAGAATGGTGGATAAGTCTCCAATGATGTGATGAAGCGTATACACCTTGTATTCTGTGGGGAGATGTTTTACTGTGAGGCGGGTGTTGCAGACTTCACATTGCGGTGGCTGGCCTTTGCCAAGGAGGTATGAGTGGGTTAACATTGAATTACCAATGCGGAGACGTGAGATGCTCACCTGTTCCTTCCTGCTAAGAAAGTAAACAGGAGAATAGCTAGTGTCCCCTTTCCTTAGCATACGTGACTTTTCTGGAGGTTAATGATTCCAAATCTGTTTCCATTTTATATTTATTACTCTGCAGAAGTATTTTGTAATATCCTGATACGGCACTATTCGTTGTACCTTCGGGTCTCTTAGTTGACTTGCTTCTTTAACAGCTTTGTCCGCTTCTTCATTTCCCTTAATGCCGCAGTGTGAAGGAGCCCACATGTAAGTAACAATTTTCTGTTTATTTAGAGCAATGAAATAAAGACTGTGGGTATCTTCAAGTAGTTGAAGGTCGGTTGATCGGTCTCTGAGACTTTGGAGAACAAAATATCTTGTGTATCAAGGTTCCTAGAAGGCATCCTGGTAGGCTAATTTTAGAGTTTTATTAGTTTCTGGACTGATTGGGGAAATAAATTAAGTTTTTAATGTCCTATTTAATTTTTTTCTGTTTTTGTATAATAGTTCCGAATTAGAAAACAGTAATCAATTGTATGGTGAGATATGAACGGGCACAGGAAGCAACTTCTAAAATTACCCTAATTTTAATTGTATACATTTTCCTATTTCTTTTACATTCCGACAGTCCGTGGTAAATTTGTTTCCTCTACATGAATAACGCTAAAATAGTAAAATACCACAGCATGTTATATTTATACACTTTTCTCTATTTGCTACTCTTCAAAGCATGTTCTTATCTCCATTTCCTGTAATCGAAACAAACTGCTATTACATATTATAGTAAAATATTTCTAAGTTCCACGTTGGGAAGCCATTTGCGTTATTACTGTCTTTAATTTCATTTTATTTTGGTCATCGTTGATGCACCATTTGGAATAAAATATTTCTCTGCGTTCCTTATTGAGAAGCCTCTTGTTACGCGTCGAAATTTTGAATTGATTTAGTTCTTTATTTTATTTTAACTTCATCTGTTAATTTTGATTTTGTTTGTAGATATAGAGTAGAGATTTGTAGCCATTGGGATTTTCTTTGCCCCAGATTAGACCCAGTTGGTGCATGAAGTTCTTAACTCAAGATACTAGTCTGGGATTGATATGATATTTTACTGTTTACTTGCCAAAATAATATGCTCCCTTGCTCATAAGAATATACTTAATGCTGTCTAAATGCAAAATAAATCAACTGAATTCATATAATAGCTAGGGATGGGTCGATTCCTGTTTTTCTCAACACTCAATTCCCGATATCGATACACGATATTTTGTACGTCACCCAGTACTTCGATACTCGATAACATCATTTCTACCTCTTGCTTCAATAAAAAATATAGTGTTGGGTGATGTGTGTAATGACAATGAAATTAATTAGGTGCACGTAGTTAATGATACAAACTTAAAACGGTCAGTATTTAAAAGCAAAGCAGTCCGCGTTTATTACGTTTTTTCCTTAAGAAATGCTAGCACATTGATCTTTCGGGGTCAACTCTATTTCTTTTTCTGTCACATGTAAGTTCACCTTTTCAGAAAATTATATTTTTCAAAAAACTACCCATGTTATGCATAATTTGGGAGAGGAGACCTAATTCTTCTAAACATCTGAAAAAAATATTTTATTAACAACAATCACAAAGCTCGAGTTTGTTTTCTTTGTTTATGTTGTCAGCTCCGTTATTTAAGCATATATCATATCTACTTACCCGCCTTAGAATTTGCATGTCATCAAATGTTGTTTGGCAACTAAGGTAAAATATACCGAGCGGTTTTGTCTATGGCCTGCATTCGGGAGGCCCGGGTTCGAATTCCATGATGGACCTAACTGACCCATGGGCTTTTTCCGTGGTTTCCCGGGTCGCTAGGCGAATGCTGGGTAGGTTAATTACATCCCCCGCATTTCCTGTCCCTACATTTCATCTCCATTATCATTTCATATCACCTCTCACTTGGTGATCTCTTTCAGGATAGACGTGTCGGCGGGAATTTCAGCGATGTATGGCGGGATGACCTACCCTTAGTTAACCAGTTCCTCCTCCGATAGTTCGGTTGCCAATTTCCGAGCCCAGGTCCGTTTTGGGATTGTTTCGAAACATTATATCTCCATCTACGTGAAATATAGAGGCCCTGTACTTTACTCTGTCGTGGGTCCTTTGGACCGCCACCCTCTATCTCCTCTCGTCTCATTTTTCATCTCCGGGGATGCTCCACTTGGGGCAAGGGTACCAAGTTTGCACTTTCGTGCTGAGGCCCCTCAGAAATAACCCCGTTCTAGATTCAAGTCAAAATATTCGGACATAGAGGAGAAGAAAAAAGATGGAATGTGAGAATAAGAAAAACGAGAGGAAAGAAGAAAGGAAGAAAGAGAGGAAGGATTAGTTTTTGAATTAGAATTTCATTAGGAGGGTATTCGGTTCGTAGGTCACCATGCTGTGCCCATTGTTCCTATGGCCCCAAGTGGGGCATCACCTGGAGGAAAGATGAGGCGAAAGAGATATAGGGTGGCGGACCAAAGGAGCCACGACAGTCCAGAGGGCAGAATCCCTACAGTTTACTTGGATAGAGACTTCCTCCGACAGGCCAGGACAACAGACTCACACCCCCACCGCGGTACGTCAATGAGCCCAGCAGCCGAGTTCCAAAAGTCCCAGGCAGGCGATCCGTGACCCAAAGGTCCCTGGCTGGTGGTCCCGAACTGGTCTCAACAGAGGAGCGCAGACCGGCAACCGACCTACCGGAGGAGGAAGTAGTTTTCCTCAGAGCATATCATCCTGACATGCACCGCCGAGACACCCGCCGACACTTCTACCCTGAAAGAGACCACCAGATGAGAGATGATATGAAATGATAATGGAGATGAAATGTAGGGACAGGAAATTGGTGGTAAATTCGTAATTACCTACGGAACATTTACCTAGCGACCCGGGAAACCCCCGAAAATCCCTTGGATCAGGTAGGTCGGCCACGGGATTTGAACCTGGGCCTCCCGAATGTGGACCACAGATGAATCTGCCTGAGCCATCCCGCTCGGTAAGATAGCAAGGAAGAGAGGAAGGGAAGAATGGAGAAGGGGGAAAGGAAGAAAGGAAGGAAGAGATAAAAAGGGAAATCAAGAACGAACGAAAGAAATACAAAGAATTCAGTGATAGACGCTGTCCTCTCTACAGTTATACGTTCTCTCTTGTAGATTGTTGTTGTTTATTTATTCCTTCAAATCGTCTGTAATGAATGACAAACTTTCGGACTGGGTGTCAGTTAATGAACATTTCTCACAAATTTCTCTTATTTGTTTGGTTTATTACTGTATCGCCAAACAAATCCTTTGATTTATAGTAAACTTCTAAGTTTTCAACTCCGAAACGTTGGCAAATCCAATATCTCTTACTTCACAGTCACAGGAACTTTTCATATCATAGTTATTTCGAACAATCACAGGACGAGAAACATTTCACAACACAAACATGTCGAGCAAACCATTCGACCATAGATGGAAGCCTAACAGTGATTTGCGCAATGGGAATGTTTGTTGCTTTATGGATTACCATCTAATGATAGCTTTGAAATAACAAATTCAAATTGGTTATATTAGTTTAATAACCTATAATAAAATGCGTTTATTTTGGAAGAGTGTCATCAGAAATTTCTGCATACGAATTTTCAAGCTGAGGCCATCTGTGTCGGTTTAAAAAGGGTTAAAAATTATTATTAATAAAACAAAAGTGATTTTCATTATTAAACATTGTGATAGCTACACAGGATTCACTTACCATTCATTATTCTCATTTATATACATTATCAACAACTGCAAAGGTATTTTTCCTCTGCGGTTTGTGTGAGTTGGGCTAACGAAATGAAAGTTATTCAACCTGACATCTGTTACGAACGCGATTTGTCAGTTGTCAGTCACGTAGCTCAAGATATGTATCAGTTGTGACATTTACTATATAATTTAATATTATTATTTGTTGAAGCCATTTGACATTTGTTGATTTAGTGATCTGTGTTGTGGCATACCTTGCACATAAAAGGCTCATTTGGAAGAGACAAGCATAACTTTTTCATACATTCTTTGGTGATGAAGTTGTCTTGTAAATTTAAAGCTACTGTCAAGCTGAAGGTGTTAAATATAATGTTCTAGGTAATACGAAAGCAGTTTTAATTTATGTGACGCAAATCATGAGTGAATATATCACACGAAGTGCAAGTTGCGCAGTAGCATATCAGCAGACACGTGACCTGCCAGCACATCACGAAAGAGAATAAATGGCAGTGAGAGACACATGGACAGTAGAGGAAAGGAATACAGGCATTGTGGGTAAATTGGTAAAATGCAGAATAGAACATATAGAAAGGCAGGAAATATGGGGAAGTCTAGAAAATATGAAATAATTTCATTTTACGAACAAATAAACAGAAACTGGGGACATGAAGCATACGTACATTACTGCAATAGGCAAGAGAGAAGGGCTTGCTGGGATGAGAATAGGAACAATATTCCTAAGAGGGATAAGAGATCAGAAAAATGGAATTTGTGAATTGTGTGAGGGGAAAAGGAGGCATAGAACACTATGTAACAGAATGCGAGGAGGTGGCAATATGGAGAGAAAAGGTCTGGGAGGAAAAATGGGTGAAAGTAGAGAAGAGGATAGTAGCTATAAACATGTTAACAGGAAAGGAGGAAGAGAAGGTGGGAAGTGTTGGTGAGTTCTTGCAGAAAGCAAAAGAAAAGTGGTCCAAAATGTAAAGAATATAAAAAGGGAAGTTTGGGAGGGAATAAATAGGCTAATTAAATATCAAGGAGGCATAGAGGTTAAGCCCTACCTGGCAGAGTAGAAGACCAGGTGTCATGTAAGCCAAGGTAGCACCAAAGTAAAGATAAATGTAGCCTAAAGTTTTAAATTGTAAAACTTGTAAAATATTGGAATAATTTTGGAATAATTGACACACACACTGTCTCTCTCACTCACTCACTGCATAGTGGCTTTCTTCCACACCTTTCGTAACACGTAGTACATATGGCTACCCATGGCTACCAAGAGCTATTTATATTACCAGTTTAGTTTCGGATTAAATAGTTTTCCATTCAAATAAATTCTGCTTATATTAATCTTATGACATAAGGTTACAGTAGGGATTTTAAATGTTACAAAACATTTTAGAATGAAAGAGCACGTTCCACTTTACCGATATTATAATTCCCAACCTCGCACATTTTTATTTGTAACACTGCGCGACTGAAGTATAGTTAAGTTATACCGGGAAACCCAAAAACATCTTAACCGGCTGCGCAGTGTTTTGACTGTCCGAGATCTCGCCACTCGTTGCCGTCTGCCGTTATCATAGAACGGCGCTGATGAATCCATGAACTATTTTAGCTCCTTTTAAGTGCTTTGCTTACCCGAGTTACTAAAATAGATGCTGAAGCTGGCCACCGTTGTCCATAAATGTTTGGCAGTTCTTTAGGAAGCTATCCATCATTCGCCATTCATTCAGATTTCCTCGCAGAAATCTTACAGGGTATGAGGTTTGTCTTGTACACTTTATGCTTTAAGTTACCCCGAGACAGAAACCGCAGGATATTAGATCGGTGGACTGGGGGGCGGGGCTACAAATGTCTATAAATAACAATTCTGTCCTGATATACATTTTCAATTGTTTTCATCGAAAGATTAGCTGTATGAGCTGTTGCAGGGACTTGTTGAATAAGAGGTAAAGTCACGCTCCCCCTAAAAAAGCGGGGAACAAAATTGAATTCACCAATTGAATTGAAGGCACCAACTGCTGACTCGAAACAAAATTGGGCCTGTGACTCTTGTAACGGTTGTTTTGGTTTAGGCCCCGAGAGTTGAAAGATGTTTATATATATGTAGTTTAAAAATCGATATGGACATGTTAAAATGAATAAGAAAGCGCATTGTTAAAATTCAGTAGGTCATGAGATGACGCAACATGTAAGTGATATGATGTGAAGTGTGTGAGTAAGTGTGTGGTGTTTTAGGGCCCGTCGACAACAAGGTCATTTGGGCCATATGATGTGAATGTTTTAATAATGAGATTATGTAACATGTGACGTGTACCAGTGAAAAATAAGTTTGATTGGTAGTGATGGTCACGAGAGAAAGAAAAATCAATAATTTTGTTAAAACACCTAGAAAAGAAAGCGTCGTTAGATGGATGAACGTTATGGTGAACAGAATGTGAATGTTATGGTAAATTTAGTGCTGCGACGATACATTGTAAAAAAAAATTAATATTAGCTTTCTGTTAATTTTAATCAGGGTATACAATATTATTGTCAATTTTTGTACGAAAAATTGTATAAATAATACGAACTAAATTGAACCTCTTGAGATTTTTAAAGTAAAAAGAATTTATTGCTTTCAAAGTTTATTTAGAAAATTTATCCCTTGCACTCGCGACCACTTCTAAAAATTCAGAGTTGTCATAGGTCAGACTGAAGCATACCCGAAGATATTTTTATATCCATCGATACATCCGAGTGCCAGATTGGTCCAAGAAGAATTAGCAACTTGTGAATTCATCAACACCATCCAGGAGAGCTGAATACAACCCACAACCCCAGTCACAACGCAGGTCTTCGGAAACGTCATCTTCAAACATCGCATTTGTTCGATTTTATTTCTCCCACAAATGGAGAAATGCCAGTATTTCTCAACGTATTACAGTCGTGACTGGAAATGCGTTTGGGCCAATGCAACCAACTGTAACCTTCCGTCGATATGGAGAGAAACGGTTTATGAAGTGGTTAATGAAACGGTTCCAACTGCAGAAAAGATGTGGCGTCACGGGAGAGTGAATTCGAAGATCTGTGGCGTATGTGTGGAAGATGATACACTTGAACATAGCTTGTACAACTGTCAGCGGGCTGACTTGATTTGGACCTCCATCCAAGACACATTACATAAACTTCGTCCAGAAGAATGCTTACGTTCGGTACCACAGCTGGTACAACTTGAGTTTCGTTTCAAGGAAACGAAATTTCACAATTTTGCTGTGTGGTAAGTTGCTGGTACACTACATTGAAAGTAAGGCGAGGAGACACTGTGTTAGGAAAGCACCTACGTATATTTTTGAAGGGGCAGAGATGGACCTCTATACGGAAGAAAACCTTACGTTCTCTGGAGCCATACATTTATCACTTGGAACAAATGCAGATCTAATAACCATCTAAGCAAATAGAACCCTTCATTTGTCTCACAGTACAAGCCAATAAAACAAGGAAAAAAGTTCTTAACCGGTACCCATTCCCGTCTTAAATAAATAAACAAAAAATAAAATAAACAAAACATATTGAAAAAATGAAAAATAAAATAAAATAAAAAAATAAAAAATGATAAAAAAATAATATAGAATAATAAAATGAAGTAAAAATTAAAAAACAAACGTGAGCTATGGATAGTTAACTAAAGAGGTGTCAAACACGTATAGACAACTTCGTGGCCAGTTCCAGTATCTCCGATAATATCAAGGGTAAGTAAAGACTTTAAAAGTAATTTTCAAAATCCAGTAGAACGTTGTTTCCGGACTTAAGGACCGTGGTTCACACGATGAAAAACATCTGACGTTTCGCCCGTAGCTCCGTCGGGCCTCTTCAGAGAGTTACTCTTGGATGGTTACAACTAGACTGTCGCTTCCAGACCGGAAACAACTTTTTACTGGATTGACGCCGGCCATAAAGGCCTAGGCATGTACAGTTTTAAAAACTAGCACGGTTTTTCTGCGTCTTTCAATGATAGCAGAAGACAGCAGCGATCGCCGAGGGTGAGGACAGACAAAATAGCAAGCAGCCGGTCGCTACGTTCTTGGGTCTCTAGGTGTAAGCCATTATACTGTACTATTAAAAATAGGGTGCTCAAGTTTTAAATAAGTGTAACAGAGTTTGTTTTCCTTTAGTTTATTTTCTGTGGATTTTAATGCATTTTGTGGACCACATAACATATATAATTTTAGTTTACTCTCTTCCTTTGTATTCAAATTATTTAAAAATATGCCTTTGTTACCCATCCATTTAAAAGCATGCCTTTATGTATTTTTTAGACACTAGGGAGAAGCTTGCCAGAGATAACAAGCGGAACGTTCTCAGGAAAATTTTATGACGTCATTCATCTCTGAATAAGACCACGTGGTTCTTAATCGCCAAGATACAGAGATAAAATTTAACATGTAAACTCGT
Organism: Mantis religiosa; assembly: GCA_030765055.1. Lineage (NCBI taxonomy): Eukaryota > Metazoa > Arthropoda > Insecta > Mantodea > Mantidae > Mantis > Mantis religiosa. The sequence continues at coordinate 139,014,061 of CM060957.1, forward strand.
AAACATGCCGAGCTTGCAGTTTCGCATTTGTCTTGCGTTTAAAACACAAGCAGTGGAGGAATACCCAGCTGTGAGAATCTTTATTACAGACAGGACGCATATATACCTGCCCTAGGTACGCCTTTGTTTCACTTCTTGAGTGGCGCTTGTCACAAATACACATCAAAGTTTGTTTAATTTAGATGTACTTATTCATGTTGTTCCATTACTATTTAAGGCATGCTCTCTCACTTAACTCTCCCCCTCTCTTTTCCGCTCTATGTGCAATAATTTAGTTGACATACTTCATAGAGAAGTCAGCATAATTAATATAAAATTAATTTTCATATTTATGCACCTAAATATTTAAGGGAGTAAGTTACCAGTAATAACAATTGGGTCTAGTGATCAACATCTTTAAATTGCCAACAGCCAATTGTTGTATCATGATTAAATATATATGGTGCTGTAAAATCAAGTATTATATTTTATGAAACGTTGCATTTTCATGGGAATAAATAAAACAGGCTAATCTGAGGCCGCGCCATGGTTGAGTGGTTAGACCGCTTGGCTCTCACCTAGGCGGCCCGGTTTCGATTCCAGGCGACCGCAAAGTGGGATTTGTGGTGCACAACATGGTGCTGGCGTGGGTTTCCTCCGGGTCCTCCGCTTACCGCCACTATAACTTCACCAATTGCTCCATCAATCATTCATCTCAGGCGTTGATTTCATCTCTGGTCAGATGCTTCGGCTCTCTCGCTCTGAGGGAACCCAAGCGATTCCTAGCGTCAGCATTGACGAGAAAGGGAGGAAAAATAATATTAATCTTATAAGATCCTAAATTTCAGTATTGTATTAAATTGTTAAGGTGCTTATTTCAAAGTCTCAATTCATTGGAAGCTATCTTCACAAGCCTCATATTCATTTAAACGTCACGTTTGAGCACTTAATAATAATAATAATAATAATAATAATAATAATAATAATAATAATAATAATAATAATAATAATAATAATAATAATAATAATAATAATAATAATAATAATAATAATAATAATAATAATAATAATAATAATAATAATAATAATAATAATAATAATAATAAGAATAATAATAATAACGATAATAACGACAATAATATCAATAATAACAACAACAACAACAACAATAATAATAATAATAATAATAATAATAATAATAATAATAATAATAATAATAATAATAATAATAATAATAATAATAATAATAATAATAATAATAATAATAATAATAATAATAATAATAATAATAATAATAATAATAATAATAATAATAATAATAATAATAATAATAATAATAATAATAATAATAATAATAATAATAATAATAATAATAATAATAATAATAATAATAATAATAATAATAATAATAATAATAATAATAATAATAATAAAAGCAAAACTGCAAATCTACCCTGCTGCTATAATGTTTGACCTTTTCTACTTGATGATTTTGAAGGTGATCAACATCGATTGTAAAACGATCAACCTCAATTACGCCTAAGCAAATTTAAGTATAAAAAGCCAAAAGGAGGAAACATTCGACATTTCATATTATGCACGCTCACTTGTCCTTCACTTTGTATTTCTATTTTCATGTTTTCACGCTGTAATGAAGTAAATAGATCAATCCCAAATATAACAAAAATTATTAAAATTATGCCTACCAATATTAATATAAACAATTCTTCTAAAATTTACCATATATGGCTACAAATCATATTTATAGATTGTAATTATGTTGTACTTAATTCTGCCAAAATAGTTCAGTTACTATTGACATTAAATGCTCATTTATGAAATGTTTATTAAATATTTGAATGCTTTCAGTTTTTGTCAGCAGTAAATATCTTCCAAGAAAACCAGATGTGTTACAACTTCTCTGGCCGCCTATTATTTTTTTTTAAATCACTTCTGGAAACCATCCTTAACATTTTTGCATACAGTTTGTTATAATCAAGACAAAACATTGCAGATAGAGCTCCATTACACATTTCGTTGTAGGTCTAGGGAAATAAAGTAAGCCGAATCTATAGCCAAATGTTTCTTTAGCAAAATACTATGAGAGCTGTTCAATAAAGAATGATCACAGTTTTTACGGTTATAATTTTTCGCACTAAAATTCAATCTTATTGTATTCTGTTAGCTTAATGAGAAACAAACACGCCATATTAGTTTCATTGTTGGTAAGAAACAGGCAAGTTCAGACATGTTCAGTATTGCCTACCGCTGCAATGGAGGTACACGCGAGGAACAATATGCGGCTCTGAAATTCTGCTTTCGTCTCCACAAATCTTCAGTTTGTGCCTATACAATGTTACAGGCCTATGGAGAGTCTTTTCTTCCCTACAGCACAGCTCGAAGGTAGTTTAAAACGTCTAAAGAGGGGAGACAATCAATTTCAAAGGATGGTGGACCCAGTTACCGCTGTTACCTAAAAAAGCATCAACACTGCTGCCATTGTCAGAGAGGATCAACGAATTACCTTAAAATCACTTTCTGAAATACTGAATAATTCATTGGGTGTCACCCACACGTTGGTCACAGAAACATTACACATGAGGCGTGTTTGTGCGCGATGGGTTCCAAGACTGTTGATTCCCGTATAAAAGGACATTCGCATGCAGGTCTGCATGCAGTTAAAGTTGATGTTAGAGGAAGATCCGGTATTTCTTTCAAACGTAATCACTGCTGATGAAACTTGGATACATCATTTTGATCCTGGGAACAAACAGCAAAGCTCAGTGTGGACATCTCCTTCATCACCAACCCCCCAAAAAGCAAAAGTGGCCATTCTGCTGGGAAAGTTATGATCATCTTATTCTTTGAAATTCATGGAATGGTTTATCATCATATTTTACGTGCACACACATCAGTAAGTAGAGTATCAGGGATGTCCTAAAACATTACAAGTCCATATCAGGCGCAAAAGACCACATTTCCATGAAGCAGGCTGGATGCTGCAACACGATAATGCGCGGCCGCATATTGCCAATTTTGTTGCTTAATATCTTGCAAAAATTAACGTGAAGTGCATCCCTCACCCTCTCTATATTCCGTAATGAGCTCTATGTGACTTTTTTATTCCCTAACTTGAAGAAATGCTTTCATGGGAGGCATTATCCATCATCAGTAGCGGTCATGAAGGCTGCGGAAGCGATTTTGAAGAATCTCTCAAAAAATGGTTTCCAGCATGTCTTTGAAAACTGGCAGAAACGCTGGGAAAAGTGTGTCGCAATCAGGGCAGACTATTTAGAGAAGGACCATCAAAGTTATGAAGATGAGTAAAGGTACATTGTCAAAAAAAAAAAAAAAAAAAATGTGAACATTCTTTATTGAACAGCACTCCTATATATTGGATGTGAAAATCCATCCTCTTTCCATTATATGCAAGAATGAGCTAACTGGCGCCAGCACTTAAAAATTTAGAAGCGAGTGACACTTTCAAATTACTAAATACATACACCTTTGAAAACGTCTGTTCTATGAAAATCATTTTAAATAAATAAGGTTGAAATAGAATTTTATTATCTGTGCAGAAAGATTCTGCCTCTCTCTCTCTCTCTCTCTCTCTCTCTCTCTCTCTCTCTCTCTCTCTCTCTCTCTCTCTCCTCTCTCTCTCTCTCTCTCTCTCTCTCTCTCTCTCTCTCTCTCTCTCTCTCTCTCTCTCTCTCTCTCTCTCTCTCTCTGTCACTCTGTTATGGTCTACCCTTATATAAAATTTTAGGGAACTAATTTCCATTGAAAATAATATGGCAAACTATTTCCAGAACGGTTCATATATAAATATTATTTGTAATGCATCATAAATATATGGTATTAGCTGACCCGGCAAAATTAGTACCACGAATAAAGTTGTGTGAATTTATCCATATAAACAAAACAAATTTGGATTAGTTAGTTATTTATTCTGAAATTGGGGGTGAAGTTTAAATACAACTCAGTTACAATTAAGTTAAACAGCTTCAGGCTTTCTGATAACCAATAATTTTTGTCTTTTTGTAGTGCGTAAATATATAAAGATGTTGGTTTTCCGATGCGCGAACACGCGATGTCTAATTATGCAAGAAAAACAGGGAATCTTCACAAAATCCTAACGACTATCCATGAGATTTATTTATGGTATCGGAAAAGCCAAACTCACGGGAAACTGTAGACGCTTAAAATCGAAAGGTAAATCCTTTGGTATCATCAGAGTACACGGGATAAAGATATCCTCTCCTTTGTACTTCCCCTTGATGATTGTTTCCTCGATGACGTTATTCATTAGCTTTTTCACAGTTAGCACTTCAATTGCACAATCATGGTTGGTTCCTATGACCTAAGTAGTCTTCTCCTTGGCATATTAAGGAAGTTCCCATGAACTTTACAAAGTCACAAAGCAATTCAATTAATTTTGTGTCAATCAGATTCTCATTCACGAATTCGCAAACATAAATTATAATGAAGGTATCTGAGAATTCACCAATATTTGAAAATTGTTTCTCGTGGATTGTTTAGTGCTATAGTGAGTTCATAAAGTAATTTTGTGTCTAAACTTCGAAAGGTATATCATGTTACATAAGAAGCTTTGTCTTGATAACAAATGATAAACGTTATTTAATAAAATATGGTAAGTGAAATATCTTTTAAAGACTTTGGCAGGGAATGGAATAATGTTCTACTCTGTATGCTTTTGTTTGTCTAAAATAAATGAAGTATGTCTTCGGTAAAATATTGCGTGTGTGTGTACTTTTATATTTCGTTAATAACCCGGTCCACTATTACCTAAGGTTCTTTGTCTCAACTTTCAAACCTCTCTTGCACTTATACAAATATTTCAAAACCAAAGTAAGGTAAATCGTTTCAGTTCTCGAATTTTTGCGAGTCTAATAAACCTCAATTCATTTTATATACATAAATGTAGATCTAGCTGTTTTAACGACAAATCACTGTCCAATTTACCTCTTATGCTTATTATGAACTATTTAAGTGCATGTGTATTGAAAAACTGACAACAGTTGCTATCCATTAGAAATCTAATATGAGTAAAAACAACTAGCCAAAGACAAGCGAAGGTTTAAGAATCAAATTGTCAAATTGTACTTATATATGAGGGGGAATCGTAAAGTTTTAATTATCACCCTGCGGTTTTTATGCTAGAGTGATGAAAAATTTTCAGTCCCATCATTGATACCTCGAGACATAATATTGGTAGTTTCATTTGAGTCCTGTTGTTTGTTTACAGTGAGTGCTATAAGTGACTAAGGTGTAAGACGGAGTGATCAAGTTCCTACATTTGAAGGGCAAAACTGCCCGGGAAATTCATGATGAGATGACGGCTGTTTATGGAAATGACTGCCCATTATATGGCACTAATTTGAGGTGGACAAGGAATTTTCAAACTGGTCACATGTCCCTGACAGATGAGCCAACAGCTCAGAAGATGCTGTCGCAGTGGAGAATAAAGAGTGTTTAATACTGGAAGACAGACGAGCAACCACCGAAATGTTCATGAATGAGACACATCTTAGTTGTGGTAGGTGTGGAATATTATTCATGACGAACTGCACATGTCTATGGCATCTACAATGTGGTTTCCACGTTTACTAACCCCTTTCCAAAAGCAAACACGACGTTACATTTTAAGACAGCTGTTGATGCTGTTGGAACAGGATGAAGATGATTTTTGATCGTCTGGTAACCATGGAAGAATCCTTTAACTGCCAGTATGTCCCAGAGATAAAAACCATGATCATGGAACGGAAAGGTGCCGATTCCCACCCCAAAAAGTGGCAAAAGTGCAAAGGTCAGCTGAGAAGATCATGTTTTCAGTTTTCTGGGACCGTCGTGGAGTCATCCTCACAGATTATCTTGTCAAGCGTCAAACGGGCATTGGCAGATGCTACAGCAATCTTCTGCACAAGTTACGAGCAGCTCTGATTAAGAAACGACGTGGTATGCTCTCCAAAGTTGTTCATCTTCTGGCTGACAATGCACCAGCTCATTCATCTCAAGTTGCAGTTGACAAAACAAGTGAATGAGTCTTTAAGACTCTAGAGCATCCACCTTATTCGCCCGATCTCGCACCAAGAGACTTTTTCTTGTTTCCGGAAATGAAAAATCCGTTGCGTGGTCGCCGATTTGACAACACAAATGACGTCATTAATGAAGTGAAAGAGTGTTTTAAAGGGAATTCTGCAGACTTCTACAATCAAGGTATTTGGAAGGTCAAGAAACTCTGGGAAAAAATGTGTAAATCTAGATGGTGTTTACGTAGAGAAGAACTGACAAGTACATATCAACACAAACTATCACATTTTTAAAAGGGTGATAATTAAAACTTTACGAAACTCCCTCGTATGTGTACACATCTGCTAGTGTTTTAACGGCGGGGAAGTACTTGATTTTGTATCTACACATAACTAGTTCTGCTTTGTTTTTAATACTGCCTGTATGTAATATACATTTTATTTCAATATTGAAGTGTATGTGGTATTAAACTACATTTCTCTGGCGTGTTCAAGTTTCACAGGCCTCTGTGGTTACTAGTGAACTCACTGAACTCAAATCAGCCAATCAATCAATAACTGTTCTGACGAATTAACCGCTGCCCACGCATATCATGCGTGAGAAGCTGAAATTCCGTGTGTATTGCAATTCTACCGCAGAGGTTAATAAAATTTAGGTATTTCAACTTCCAGCAATTTATATGTATATTTTTGCAGCAGATATGCAACGTAATATTTGTCAGTTAAATTTTATATGTAGTTATGATTTAATTCCAATTATATAAATACTTCATTCGGTGCTACCAGTCATCTGAACTTCTAGTTTATTCAGTTTGTTCTAGTTTTTCAGTATGGATGAGAAAGGAAAGCTGTACATTTTCTAAATATGTCATACTTTATGTCTATGTAGAATACTGTCTCATAAGTAATGTCGTTTTTAAGCAACAAAATTATTTTAAATTTTTTCTGAAAATCAATTAACTAATTTTCAAAGCATAGACTATTAGATTCTATGGCTTTTTGCCCATCGTTTGGCGAGATTTGTCATTCCACGATGGTACCAGTCTCTGGATTTTGATGTGAAGAATTTCGTGACATCCACTTGTACTACTTCAATGTTGTCAAAATTTCTTCCATGTAGAGAATGTACCATGGATCGAAAAATATAATCTGATGGAGCGAGAACAGGCCTGTATGCTGGATGTGGTAGCAGTTCAGTTTTTTCCACGGTTGGTTGTTCAGAATGGGGTGTTGCAATACAACTCTTTTGGTTAACAAACGCTGAGTATCTCCGTTTCAAAATTTTCTGAACTCGTTCCAGTTGTTTAGAATAAAGTTCCACATCAATCACCCTCCCGTTTGGCACAAACTTCCAGTGAATCACACCTTCAAAATTCCACCACACACACAAATTACTTTGGGACCGAACTGATATTTTAAACAATGACTATGGCAGATTGGTGGGGATCAAGCCACTGTTTATAGGCACCAGGATTTAGGTAATATACAAAATTTTCATATCAAGTGACCACTCTCCTGACAAATCTAACATCCATGGGTTTACGAAAAAGCTGATGATGGATATTGTGACTTTGTGGGTTCGTGAAATGAAAAGTCCAATTGCACCACTCAAAAATGTTCTTTATTTCTACCGACTTACAGTTTAACACTTGCCAATTACACATAATTACGTAATGCACACAATTACGATTCACCAGTTCGTCCGTTACAATTTCACTTGCACTCGTAATTACGTACAATCCTCCGATGCACTCACACAGTCTTCTCGTCGTACACTAGCACTGCATTCTTACGCCAAGAACCGACTAACTGACTGATTGACTGTCTGCCCGACGTGTTGCTTATATTGGGTCAGCTAGCCGATCTGGGATGTTCTAGATTAGATGAAATATCCCGTAAGTTCGAGAACACAGGTGGAACAGAAAGAGACGGCGCAGTGATGTTTTTTCTCACAGCCACCCCTCGCCGACGCCACAAGACAAACGAGGGGGCGGGGCGAACGCCGACCGTCCCCTGCTTGCCCGTTCTATAGGGTGTTCCGACGTTCGGGTGACAATATCTGCCCTACGTTCAGCCTTTTGAGATGTCAGTTCATGAGGTAGCAATCCAAAGCTTCTATATGATTTCCTAGTGTCTTAATGTGGCAATGTATGGTATTTAATCATACACCAACTTCTTCTGAAAACCTACGGGTACTTTATTTCGGATTTTCTGCAAAATTTGGCTGTATCCTTAATAATCCCTACTTTACGTCATCCAGAACGTGGTAAAGCTCTAGTGTTTTGGTCTCCATTGTTGAAACGTTGGAACCATCGTTGTACCACTTCTTCCACTTCACATATACTCCGAGCTGAAACAGCGGATTCATAATCTTGTTTCCAGTAGTGCTTTAGAAAGACTCTAAGTTCAAACTTTTATGATTGTTTATTAACAACTGAAGACTGGTGCTGGCTGGCAATGTACACAAAACTAGCTATGGAACTCTGTAAATAGCGTTTCCAAACTAAATAAAACAAAAAAATTTCCAAAACGCTAAAACAAAGAAACACACTTTACTTATGAGACGACCTAATCCTTAGCCATGTAAATCACGTGTTTAACTATATATGCGAGGTTACGACTTTTATATTTATTTACTTTCTTTCGGAAAAGTTCGCTGCAGTGATCTCTAAACGCGTATTTACGTGCTTTCGTTATATATTTTAACGCTGTTTTTTATTGCATTTGTATGTAACCAAGCCTTTACTCTTTCATTTTTAATCATTTTAGGCTAATTTAACTGAACAGCGTATACAGATTGCTTTTTAATGAATGACGTAAGGACATGTATGAGGTTCTAAAATGGATGCAGGAAGCGCTTTCTGCGTATCTCATCAGATTTGGCGTTTTACTACAGCATTGAAGCTGAAATCAACGTTACGTACTAATACGAGAACAACTTCATAAAGAGACGGTTTTGTTTCGTTCAAGTGTTGCAGACGTAATCATGAGTTCCTCTAACCACCACTCTATATGAATTTCTCAATTTTGTGTGCTCTTCACTGCAAATTTTATAATTACAGAAACAAATGCAAAAATAGGCCCATCTGCATATATAAAGTGCATTTAATAAGCTTGAATTATAAAAAATGAACAGCAAATAAAATTAATGCTGCTCGACTTCAATAACAGAGTTGGTATCGTATACTGGGGATGTATTCGGGCACCATTATTAACATAACGATTTCTTGCTTTCAGAGCGTTTGTATACGTTGAAGACACTTACGTGAAATTCAATCCAGCAGTGCTCTTAGCGTTGGAATTAAATATGCCATTTTACATGCGCTGCAACCAAATTGCTCTGGCGCAAACGTTGTGCTACCCACTTCGTTTAATCACTTGTCTTTAAAATAGATAAGTAATGAACGTATTTTCGATTGAGACGGTGTGTGTACATTTTTAATCAATTTTAGTTAATACAAAAGTATTAAGGTTGCTGTTCTTTACCTTGTATAAAGCCCAACAAATTAAAATTATCTGGAGTATACTAAATACCTTGTAATAACTGTGAATTATACTATATTGGAAGAACTAAGAGAAGTCTTAAAACTCATCAAATGGAACAATTGAGAAATATAAAACTTAAACGGATAGGTAAGTCAGCAGTTGCCAATCACTTCTGGAAATGTAACTATGAAATTGGTAAAAATGTACAATAGGACATGTACAATCTGTTAGGGAGCTGGATATTTGGGAAAAAATTTATATTCTAATAGTGAAAAAGAAAATGTTTTGAATTTTGATATACCAGCCTGTAATAGTGTTCTACAATTTATTAAACAACTTAATAAAGTAAGCACCGATGAAGCTCAATCAACTTATACTATAGAACAAGTTAAATTTAACTCATATTTCAACTAATCTAGGACATCCATGAAGCAGATGGAAGAGAAAGTACATCTACTTCAACAGACAGCTGCTAACCAGGGTATCGTTCCAGAAACGGAGATGGAAGAGGAAGTACATTTCCGTTAACAAACATCCAACAGTTTACTTCCCCACATCCAGAGACGATACAACTCCAACCTGTTAATATCACAGGTGACAACAATTCATCCGTGCCCAGTAAGATTTGTACCAATGTTCCAGTTCCAAAGATTGGCATCAGAAATCAACAGAGCTTCAGTAGGCGGAGTCTTAACTTTCCTGGAGAGGAAGAAGATCGTCCTCAAGCAGTAGTTGGAGCATACTTCACTGAAGATGACCCGAATTTAGGATTGAAAAGCTTTTGGAAGAAAGTTGAACATCAAATCGCTGATTGAGTACGGTTATAAATTAAGCATGCCAGCTACACATACTTATATATGAAATATATCTCACTTATAGGATTTAGACATTTCTTCTTAATTTAAAACATATTTCTATTTAAGAGTGGTATGCATATTATATATAATATATATTAATTATAAATGTTAAATCCATAACAAAAATATTTTGGAAATAGCTAACTCCAAAAATATGCATTTGAGAAACAATTCCGTGTTTCATGGAGATATCATGTTATCAATACGAAGTTTTTGTCTATCTCTTTAGGCTTACCAGTTTTCAAAATTCAATTGGAACTAAAAGTAACTTCAAATAATATTGCGTGAACATTGAATGCGCACACTTAATCTGAAATCAATGTATATTACCATATCGTAGTTTAAAAATATTGTTAGGTTACCTTGAGAAAATCAAAGTTCTAGAAATATTTTACATGCAGATTTACTTTGGGGAATAGTGATTCCCTTGAAACTCTTCTTTTCTCATTCTTAGAAGCCATTAAACTTAAATATTAAGTTTTTGTTTAATGGATATTAAGTTATGCTTTTCAAAGCCAACATGTGGTCACACGACATTTTTCCCACGTTTTTACATGCTTTCGGATTCACAGAGGCTCAAAACATGTATTTGCGATTAAATCTTGGTATTTAAGTTTTGTTACAAAACTGTGACTTTGTGGTTTCGTAGAATTAAAAGTCAAATTTGCCGAAATTCTAAATGTTCTTTATTTGCGTAGAAACACACTTCGTAGCAGCAGAACCAAGGTCGATGACAATAACAGTTTACTTAACTTCCATTGTTTACAAAACTCTTGTTACATGTCTTTAAAACTGTTTACTACTCCTCCTCTTGGCGAGTCGTAGCTCCCTTAAAATACCTCACTGAATATTTCGAGAGGTTTCCGCACTAAACAGGAATCGAATGTTCTATCACCTTCCAGAAGCGTAACCCTATCTGTGCCGGCAGGTCTTTTATCTCATGCTATCTTTATTTGTTCCGGCATACTTCTTATCTCCAGTTTCTTTGTGTACACACGCCGCGCTCTCGAGGTCGGGTTCGTGACACTGCTCTCTCCTCAAAGCTGGTCGTCCCGAACAGCTCCATCGTAGTGGGCCAGACGATCCAGTTGTACAACTAACTACTTCCCTCGGGGCACCTTATAGGTGCGGTAGACCACGTCGTTAGTCCTCTTCACCACCCGGTATGGTCCTTGCCATTGTTCGGTTTGCTCCCAGGTGTCCTTCTGAAGTACCGGAGTGCACTTCCTCCAAGACCTCCAGGACCTTACTTCACCAACTGTTCTGTCTGCGTCTTCCCGTCGGGCGATTCCCATACCCGGAACAGCACGCCCTTTCTTGTCTTCAGTGAGTCCCATTGGGTCCAGTAGTACTTGTATGTGGCGCTCCTTGGTGAGATGTCCTACCATGTTGGTCTTATCCCTGCCTCCACTTCTCCCAAGAGTGGCTGCAAGTCTGCATCCGGCAGCTGCTCCACACTCAGGCCCGCAGTATCCAAACCATCCGCAGGCACTGCCTTGGCCACTCTGACAACTGCGGCACGCTCCTTCTCTTCAACTCTTGTGCACTGGCCACACTCTTCTGGGCAGGGTCTTCGGGACATGGCGCCTGCTTTGCCGTGGCCCTTCCCTCTACGATGCTCAGAGATGAAGTCCTACTCCTGCAGCCTATGTCTGGCCTTCCAGGGTTCTAAACCTCAGTAGCCAGGTTAGGGCGGAGTGGCAGTCCTCAGGTGGAATGGCTGACCGTGAATGTATTTGTGGAAGTGCTCCAAGGTCTTCACTACCGCCAGTAGCTCTCGCCGGGTGATGCAGTAGTTCTTCTCCGCCTTGGTCTCGCTATAGTAGGCTATCACCCGCTAGTGGCGGTCCTGGACTTGCGATAGGACGCCTCCAATGCAATGGTCGCTGTCGTCGGTGTCCACAATGAAGGCGCCACCTGGTTGTGTGAATCCCAAAATTAGAGCACTGCAAGGCATCTTCTTCAGCTGTTCTGCGGTCAGGTGGTCGGCCGCCCTCTCAGTAAGCCTTCAGCTGGGCCCCAGGTGTTGCATTGTCACCGGCTCCTGTTTCTTGTCGATTGCTGTCACGATGACCACGGGTTCGCATGTCCTGAGCTGCGTTCCGGCCTGGACGTCGTGATCGCTGTCCGCTAGGTTAAGCAGCCACATTGGCGGCTGCTCTCGGCACGGCAGAAATGGTCTTTGTTCACTGTCCTTCCAGTCGCGCCATCACCACTACCTCCTTAATCGCGGGGACAACCACGTCTTCCTTCAAGGTGACCCTGCAGATTCCAAGGTGTTCTTCGGGTTGCCGGAGTATGACCTCCTCTTCGGAAAGCTGCAGGACCTTCCTGCCGTGTTCGACCGTCGCCTCGTAGCTCCTGAGGGCATCCAATTCCAGTATCATCTCCCCAGCCACCTTCGCGACGAATACCCTCAGACGCACGGCACTCCACGCCAAGGTCAACTTCAATAGGGCCTCCTCCACAGTCAAGGTGTTATGAGATGTTGTCACTAGCTGGTATGGTCGATACGGCTTCCTCGTCGGTAAACCCTTGGTCACGTAAGGTCTGATAATGGTCACGGCTGCCCCGGTGTCCACCAGCACGCGGCAGCTTCCCTCTTACCCAACCGTCCGCGATGAGGCTTCATCCAACCGTCGGCTGACGGCGTGCAGTGTCACTTGAGGAGATGGTGTAGACGGCGCCCACGTGCTCCTATTCACGCCGGGCCTTATTCGTTCTTCCAGCTGCTCTTTCTGGAGTCGGTCATCTTCGCGTTCATTGTCGCGGCCAAGTTACTATTTGCTGCTTCCGTTTTATTGTTAATTCTTGCATCTCATTTCTTCTATCTTCTCGGTGATGTTGTCCTTATCCCACTTCTGACACCATTGTGACTTTGTGGTTTCGTAGAATAAAAAGTCCAATTTTTCGAAATACTAAATGTTTCTATTTGCGTAGAAACACACTTCGTAGCAGCAGAATTACATCACATATCACAATCTACAACACCAAGGTCGAAGACGATAACAAACAGCTTACATTGTTTACAACACTCTTGTTACATGTCTTTAAAACTGTTTACTACTCCTCTTGGCGAGTCGTCGCTCCCTTAAATACCTCGCTGAAAACTTCGAGAGGTTTCTGGACCAAACAGGAATCGAATGTTCTATCACCTTCCAGAAGCGTAACCCTATCTGTGCCGGCAGGTCTTTTATCTCGTGCTATCTTTATTTGTTCCGGCAGATATTCTTATTTCCGCGCTATCGCGGTCGGGTTCGCGACAAGACAATGCATCCTTCTTATTGAAAATACATAGTGGGGAATTTATATACACTTTTCGAAACGATTTCTATTAGTGAGTTTCCATGCCAAAATTTTCCTCCACTCCTAATCTAATCGAATTTCTGTGTCAATACGACACCTGAATATTTTTATAGCTTCAATTACTCTTTAATTTGTTATACATAAATGACGTCTTACCTATGAGTTCTTAGGAGATGGAACTAAGAAGGAAACGATTATGATGCTCACATCTTTACGAGCTTCAGAGTTTGTTGGCATCATCTCTGCTCTAAGTGGAGCCCGCGTGCCAATAGTCGGGTGTGGAGTAGTGCTAGAAGTAACGAAAATGAATCTAGAATATGTAGGAACATATAGGCATAATAACACAGAATTGTACCAATTGTTTACCCCTGACGGGTAGTGGCCTACACATGACATACGTAAGGAGCGACGCCCCTCATAGGCGGCACAGAGCTTACGAGGGATGTCCAGGAGCTACTTGCAGGTGGTCACATGCGGCCCTTTTCAGGTTTCAGTTTTGGGCGTTTATTCCCAGCAGATTTTTTGAACATTTTGTTTATATACAGCAGGGTTTATACCATCATAATTTCAGGTGTGCAGCTGTGTGAAAGCACAGTGATTGTTCCCTTGTAAGGTTTTCAAAAGTTAGAGTATATAAGTATTACATTCTGCCAAATCAATGCACCAATTTAACCCAGTAGGTAACGAACTTAGGGTTTAATAAATTTTAAAAATATTAAGAAAGGACTGCATTAATAATATTAAGGTTTGATTCTCTAAATGTTCAACCCCGTTATCTTTGGTTACAACTGACCACGAGATTTAAAAGTCCTATTTTGTAAACGGCTGCAGTAATCCACTAAGCTGTTAGGAGACAAAATAAAAAAAACCATACATTTTGCCTAAGAACTACACATTTGTACATCCCTTGATAAGCATTTCACACCACTTTCTGTACTCTTGTCTTCTATATAGAATTATTATGTTATATGTACTCACAACTCATTTTAGTCAACAGCAGATATTTATAGGCTTCAACTTCTAAACATTAGTGAAATAAAACCCAATATCTCTTACTTTCAAGTGTAACCTCGTTACTCACTATTCATTTTGAAAAATCACAGAATACAGAATGCATTATAGTAGATATTTATGTGACAATAGAACTTTTTTAGCGTATAGTCATTTCGGACTATGAACAAAATGTTGAAATGATGCTCAGATGAGCCCAAGGTCCATAGAGCTTAGAGTTACGCAACATTTGTCTTTCAGTATAAGGGAAAAACCCGGAAAACCCTTATCCAGATAACTCAGCCTGACCGTGATACGAACTCGGAATCTCTTGAACGTTAGGCGGACAGGCTGCCTGACTATCTGCGCAGCGGGAATGCGCAAGCGAAGTTATTTCCCGGAATATAGTCATTTTAATGCTAATTGTTATAATTTTTCAACGTAATTGATACTAAAAGACACATTTCAACTACATAAGAGTTTCTGCACCACCCTGTATATCATACCGGAATGTTTGGCTTTTGGAAGTTTCCGTATCTTGATACTATAACGAACCATATCCTAAAAGGCGGCGAATTCTTGAAGGATTCATGAACTCAAGTAATGACGTAGCCGGCACCTCATTCATCTCGGTGCACATTAAGGCTGTATCAGAAAGACAATAGGAAAGAGAGCCCATGAATTTCACTTAGAAACTGTAAATTATAGGAGAGAGAGATAAAAGGAAGGACGAGGGTAAAGCAGAAATCTGGAATTAACTGGCTGCGGCTGAATATTGAATTCGAGGCTCCCACAGACGATCACATTCATGAGCTCTGAAAGCTTTATGGCTGCATTACCTCGTTACCCGGCAAGTGAGTAATAACCTGCCGGCTTCTGCGTCAGTCTCTAAACTTTGATCTTCTTTATCAAGATAAATGTTTCATCGCTGCTAGAAGCATTAAAAATTCATAGTTCTGTAACCATTTAATGAACGTAATGATAAGAGCAAGGTTAATCAACTCATGGGGCTAATTCTTCCACTAGGTGGCAGCTGTGTAGTAATTAGCTATATATCAGCTACATTTATTCCCTTCAAAGCACTGAATTTCGATTAAGGATGGAACCTTGACGCCTCGATATTTTGATACCCTCAATATATGTCCAATACGTTCAATTTTTAAATTGTGAACTATAGATAGTCCTTACGTTGATCTTCATGCTTAAAGAAGAATGAAAGAGTTCTTTCCATGTGTTCCCATAGATCTGTTGGCCTGTAGTTCCTGATAAACCTTCCCTACTGCCCCATGAGAGAATAAATACACCATTCCACTGTCTCTTACCTCTAAATTGAATATGTAAAACTGTGGTGAAAGGTTAGAACTGTTTTTCTAACATGCAGGATTAACTAAGTTTCAATGAAATTAATTTAACTAACTTCCGAGGGGTAACCAGACAAAGACGATGATGTGTGTCAGCAAAGACGGGATCCCTAACGGTTCTAACGTGAATTAAATCAGGATGCGACTAGCGTTGTTTCAGGTAGCATCCACCTGGAATTCTTGGGAACAGATGAGACAGAAGTCTTCCCCAATAGAAATGTCAAGATTTCTTTCCACAGTGCTATTTTCATTGTCCTAAAGCAATGCACAAACCACCAAGTCTTGATAGAAGTGTAACACCACACCAGCATTCGCTTAGTAGAAAACGTCCTCTCTCCCCCCACCCCCAATCTCACCAAGGTGGCCCGGGATTGATCCCAGGCGTCCGCAAAGTGAGATTTGTGGTGGACAACACGGCGCTGGGGCGGGTTTTCTCCGGGATCTCCTGTTTCCCCCGCCATCTCATTCCACCGGTGCTCCATGTTCATCTCATGTATCATCAGTGTCATCGCCTGCGGTGCCGTATGTAGTAAAAGTGGGCGTTAAACACTACACATTCATTCATTCCCCCACCCCCTCCCCCAAAAGTACTTGTTCAGCACGGTCGACCCGACAGAAACTGAACTCTGAACCTACCAAATACGGACATCCATTATCACGTGGAGCCTTCTCGCTAGATGTTTCTCTTATTAGAATTGCTTTTCCAGAAGTCTTCGCAATTAATTCTATACTTTCATACTACTTTTTTTATATCCTACTGCCACGGTATTACTATACAAAGTAATAGAATTTAAAATAGTAATTCCATACTGAAGGCCGTGCAGTGGCTGAGCGGTTAGACCGTTTGATTCTTACAAAGACGGCCCACGTTCGAAACCAGACGACGGCATGTAAGATTAGTGGAGCAGGGGCGGTTTTTTCTTCTCGGATATCCGGCTTTTACCGCCATCGTTCAACCACTTGCTCCATTATCACCTTTCCTTTCATTCACTTCATCTAATTCTCGCACTGTCATACCAGGCTCCCTACTGATCACCCATACTGTGCTCTCTATCTAATCCAGAGTTTCTGGATATGAGATTTGTGGTGCACAAAGTGGCGTAGGGGCGGGTTTTCTCCGGGTGTTCCGGTTTCCCCTGTCATCTTATTGCACCGGGCTCCTCTTCACTTCATGTATCTACGCTGCCGCATGTAGTAAAAGCGCGAGTTAAACAGTGCAAAAAGGAATGCACAGAGTTTACTAACAGTTACTGGATTGAGCAGCTGCTTGGAGGCGCTCGGTGGCGACTCGCCCAAACCGCCAGAGGGTGACTCAGAGGCTTCCCTCTAGCAGGAACGTGGAAACCTCTGTCCAGCTGTACACTACCCTCTGACGGAGACGAATCTGCGCAAGAACTTGCGCCATTTGCCCTCCATCGTTTGAATACAACCCAAGAGTCATGTAACATTGAAAAGGGAGAGGAAGTAGGACATTTGATGGTCCTGGTTGAACCACCCTAGCACTCAACTTGTCCACCAGGAAAGAATACGGAATAATCCATGGTCAGAGAGTCCGTGGGTAGAGTCTGGAACTTCCCAAATGGAGGCCCCATGCGTTACATTACGGGAAGTTATTTCTCTAGGTCAATATAAACCTGAAACCATTGTAATAATAGTCACTAATGAAAATACATTCCTGCAAATGAATATTGTAGATATACTTGTTTAAATATATGATATATACATTGTCTATATATGAATGCATATAAAGATAGCTATTGGCAGTAAACCTTTGTTGAATTGGTCTAGAATGGAGTTTCAATGGAATCCCTTTGTGTGTGTTTTTATTGCTAATAAAAGTCCCCTCCACCACTACTTCACATTTTTTTTTCTATTGTAAACTGAATATACACCAACAACCTGAGCTCTGAATTTTGTTTCCTGCAAGTATACTACTGCTAGGAGCATTGTTATCTAACTGTAGGTTCAGATACTCAACTACAGAACAAAAGCAGGGAGAGTTTCCACTGCAGAATCACTCATGAGGAAGCGTTTACCTGAGATGTGATGAAGTTACACTACTTCTGCAAATTATTATAGGGCGTTTTTCATTTAAAAGATTAAAGTTGCATAGTAGGACACAGATATTCAGAAACATAAAATTGTAAACAAAGTTGACGCGGCAGTAGCTACAAATTATTTTACTCAAAATAGCCCACATGTTTTTATTGGCTTTAATTAAACTTCATTTATTAATGCATTAATGACGTCATATATCTAATGCTGTCGTGTCATCATATCCACAATCTTTCCCATTTTTATATAAGTTCCATTTGCTTCTTCACCCATTATGTTTCAGACTGATACATTAATTACATAGTTTAGGATAGGAACCCATCGACTTAAACTTAGATTACATTTTGATGTATGGTACGCAAGGTAAATTTAGCATATGCAAATTGTACTAACATTTAAATTATTAAATAGTTATTTGAAGTTCGTGTCTTTGAGATAAAATATCACTAGAAAGACAATGACTGAACAATTTAAGCCAAAAGTTAACTATATCCCCCATATTATGAAAGGAGTTTAAGTTGACGATGACTGGCGCCACAGTTCAATGTGAAATAAAACAGATTAAGGAATCATGAATGTGGTATTGAAGAATGTTGGAGCGTGCCAATCACTCCCAAATAGTACAGTTACACATACAGCTGCTAAGGTAAGTCTGCCTTAAAAAGTTTTACTTTAAGCTAATAAATTATAAATTCACATAAATATCCATTTTTCACTTATTACATCACCTTTTTAAAAGATATTACGTTTTAAATTAGGAATACATGATATTTTAATCACGAAACTTTAAACATTAAACCGAGAATATCATGACTCTCACAAGAAAACCATTCTAGATTTCCTTGCCAATAACTTTGAGAAGGGTTTGCAGCAGTAACTGTACTAAAATTGGTAGACATGCATTGCAACCCACTAGATTCTTTATGAATAATATGATTTGCTTAAATGAACACCACGATAGCTGGTAACGCCCCTTGATTTCAATGTTTGCCTTTACTCCAGCGACAGTCGAAGCAATTTAGCAACTCTGGTTCTTATGTTTTAGGGTAAGTTTTTCATGAATTAAATAATAAAAATATGTATCTGCATTTTCTCTTGAAATAACTTTATCGTAGTAGATTATAAGCAATATCTTGTACTTCTGAAGACTCACTTATCCGTATGCATCATTCACCGATATCTAAAGCTACGTATTCGTATACAGAGCACACAGAAACCATAAAACTTCACCACCTCTGTATTCAAAAATTGAAGATTGTAGGTTAAGAATTCTAATATCTGAGCCAAGTTCTCCTTCAGAATGTCCAAGATAAGGTATGGATTGCTTCAGAGTCTCCAATAGCTATTCCTGTGGTTGGTGCCACTTCACAAATCAACCCATTGATCGCTGATGCTATATTCCCTGTGTCTTTAGTTCACCAGGCGCTGCTCCGCTAATAGAATACGCCCTAAATGTATTACCATTATTAATTTTGAAATTTTTAATATCACCTTGGGAGAGAAATACTTCTGTCCATATTATATAGCTACTTCTACCAGCGGTGGATTGACAAGATCGTTCTCATGATTTGACAGTTGCAATCTTTTAGCCCGAAATCTGATTAAACCCTGCATCTCTGAAAGATTCAACGCTTATGATGTACTATTTTTGGAGTGACCTCAGTCCGCTGTAGCCAGAGAAGCGAGGAGATGAGTTATTATAGCGGCTTTCTCAAAAACGAGGTCCACACTTCGATTCCCATGTGGATCAACCGAGCAGTATTCTTTAATTATAATTATTCCCCACCCATCACAGGGTTCCAAAATATTGTGACTTTGTGGGTACGTAGCAATAAAGACTTGTTTATAAAATTTAAAATGCTCTTTATTGCCGTAAAATTTAAAATGCTCTTTATTGCCGTAAACAGAACCTTTTACGTCCCTTGTAGTAGTAGAAAGACGTGACCTATACAAAAGCAGTCTTCAAGGTCGTCTCTTTTAATCAAACGAAAGAAATCACTGCGCTACACTTCAAAAGTCCACTGTCGCAATAACCATCACACAACTCACACAACCACACCACTAACAACTCAAATAACAACTGACTGCGCTCTAGCACTTTGCGGGGTTTTATACATCCAGTCAATGTTCTAGAATGCAGTCGATCGTTCGATAACAATCGCGACGCACAGAGAGAAAGACGGAATAATCCAGATGCCACTCTATCTCTTTCTCTCTTTGTTTCTTTCTCTCTCTCTCGCTAAACGTCCGATTCCATTATCTATCTCTTTCTTTACTTCCCAAGCGTGGCTCTGACTTTGCCGTGGCTCCAACGAAACAATGCAATCGGTGACAATATGGTTGCGACAATGGCTATGAATGTTCTAATGAAAATCAGTATAAATCTACCTCTAGTCAGCCATATGGTTGCTCATCAAGTCGTGACACGGAATTTCAACGTTTGGTCGCCAAGCTTCGTGTTATTGTAAATTCCGTGGAGCCACTGGAGAGGTTACTGGCCACCAAGAACTTCTATCGTCACTTGATGGCGCGAGGTATTCAACGACCTAATATGGCAACAAAACACCGTCGGGATTGAAATTGTATTCGGGCTAATGCAATCAACTGTAATCTTCCGTCGATCTAGAGAGAAACTGTTTATGAAGTTCTTAGTGAAGCGTTTCAAACTGAAGAGAAGCTATGGCGTCACGGGAGGGTAAATTCGAAGTTCTATGGCATATGTGCGGAAGAGGATGTACTTGAGCATCGCTTGTACAACTGTCAGCGGGTTGACTTGATTTGGACCTCCCTCCGCAAGGCATTACGTAAACTTCTTCCGGAAGAATTCTGACGTTCGGTACCAAGTTCGTACAACTAGAGTTTCGCTTCAAGGACACGCAATTTCATAATTTTGCAGTGTGGGTAGCTGCTGGTACATTACACTGGCTGCTGAATGTACGGTGAGGGGAGACCGTGCTAAGAAAGCACTTACGTATATTTTTAAAGGAGCAGAGGTGGAGCTATATACTGAAGAAAATCTTTTGTTCTCTAAAGTCATAAAATAGCAAATAGAACGCGTTATATTGTCCCACAGTACAAGACAATAAAACCAGAAATTGTCTAAACGCCTTATCTTGCACTCGTTCCCGTCATTGAAAAAATTGATTAAAAAATAAATTTAGGATGCACTTTTTCAAAAGTCCTCTTTCCTGACTAACATTAAAAAGCCATCTATGGCTGGTCCTAATATTACAGAATCGATATTGGCTAGTCATTTGTTTTGATTTCTGATGTAGTTACAATAACAAAAAAGTCAGAGTCCTCAACATGTCTCCCGAAGTATGAAGCCTTCTTCAAATTGAGAAATAAACGCCGGATGTCAGTATGCTTAGGCCGGTTCATTGTTCCCTATATAATGTTCATGAATATTTCGGGGTTTTTAAGGGAAGACACGATGACGTCGGATCTTGCTTATAATGTTAAAGTGTCGGTGGTGCTCCATGAGATATAGTGTGGTGTACTCATTTGTTTAAAATGGATAATCACTGTGGCTTGCGGTGCTTTAGGTGTAGACATCTGGTCTCATAGTTGAGATTTTTCTCTGTGGAATTTGTAGAAAAGAAATTTTAAGTTCAAATACTATAATATTACCATATGATGGATTTGACAACCATTTGAGATCTCAGACACTCAGAATTGCTGGAGGTTAGAGGTTTTCGTTGTGATCTGAAATGGCAACGATACAGGCTTTTCCTTCGAGCAGACATACTTCACAAGACATTTGGCTCAGTTCAGCAGATTTTAATGATGAAACAGACATACTGAAACATAAATATGTATATCCGTTCGTTAAGCAAACTTCATGTATTTGCTGCAGGAAGAGAACAAACACAAATCCGAAGTTATCTCGAGAAGGGGGTCCATTTCCCCAGCGTGTATCGGGGTGATATATCCCTAAGGCACGTAAGAATTGAGTAAAACCAGTCGATTCCCAACTGAAAAGGAAAGCCAAAGATACATTTTTCTTCCGTTCTCTGGTACTTTCTCTACACCATTCCATTTTTCCTATTATTTTCTTGTAATCCGGAAAAGGAGAATGGTTCCCATCTACAAGCCCCAAGCAACTTTTTTCCCCTTCCACCTACTGAGAACTGCAAATTAAATACCCACTTTGTGATTTTCTTTTCTGCACAGTACCCTAAAGCAACATTTTTTGTCGTTCGCTTTGCTTTATTTGCAGGACTTCTTTGTCTTATCTCGGATAGAAGGCCATCATAGTAAGACCCTAATTTTCGTTAATGAGATGATTTTAATAAACCTCGCTTCTTATTGTCTGTTATATTGAAAGAATACTTTGTTCACTGCACGTTATAGTGTATGTATACATAGAAGCTGCTGCAATGTAGCAAATCATATTTCTTCCAGAAAATAGGTACTGTTGCAGAGAAGAATTTGAACATATAATACATGTAAGTATAATATGTTTAACGTTTAAGTTATCCTGTCTATTTAACTAAGACAACTTGTTTACTCTGTTTTACCGATTTTTCGTTATCCATGGTAACAAAGAATATCACATTTCGTGTCTGCAAATAAGCCGATCGTAATTTCGTTATTATGCCATAATATAGGTCGAGTAAGTATACATTAGTGTAAACCAGATACTTTGAAATATATTATTGACATGTTGTTGCAAAATAAAATACCAATTTAGATGCTGTGAGGTTATGTTCTCTGTCATAGTTACGTTATTAATTTGGAATTTTCAGGGCGAATATAACAAGAAGCATATTGCAAATGCCAAAAACGTGAACGTGAGACAGTGAGTGAGTGTGTGGTGTTTTAGGGCCCGTCGACAGCAAGGTCATTTGGGCCCGTGAACGTGAGATAAATTCAGTGTTACAACAGAGTAGCGAATCTGGGTTTGAATTACTACTATCTCATAAAGAGTTTGACCACGAGGATACCATTTTATGCATAAGGAAAGCAGTTTAAAAAAGAAATTGCTGACCTAAGATTTACTCGCTGACTAAAGTCCCCAGGCCATAAGCCTTTGCTTTTCCTGAGCAGCTTTGTGTCATTTCTTCTTGACCTTAATTTCTTTTATCCCAGTCCACTTTTCTCTTGTCTTATGTTAGAACTCTCCTATACATCTATTTTTCTTTTCCCCCGTCCACGTTAACATGCGTAACGCCACCACCTCTTTGCTCACACTGTCCCATTTCTTATCATATAACATCGGCGTCCGCAGGCGCCAGCCCTCACGCTTGAAGAGCAGACTACCACAGGACCTACTTCTAAGTGATACATCTGATTCGAGTGATTCTAGTGATTGATGTCTGTCTTACATCTTCAATATTGACATAATTTTTCAGAGAGTATTATTGGAGTTCTAACTTAATGTACTTAGGGGGCGGCCTGTTAGCCTACCCCTGAGTGTTATTGTTTTTGTACTGTTACCTTCTTTTACTCTGATCTGTAAAGCATTGTACTGCTGATCGATCAATAAAAATTATATAAAAAATTCTGTTCTTGAGATTAAGATTGAGCAGTCTGTTCTTGAGATTAAGTCTATTATTTTGAATCAAAGCCTCTTATACCACTACAATATGTAAACAGAAACAGACAAGATAAACTCAAATTTGTACCAAATGAAACTACATTTATGTATTACAGAACAGTAGATCTGCTTAAAAGCATTACATTGCAACTAAATACTTTTTTATGTTTCTTGAGCATATTTTTTAATATAATGGAGAAGGGGAATATAATTAAACTTGTTTGTATTATTTTAAATTAGTTTTTATGGTCCAATGTGTTGACCATTTTTGAAGCATTATTTTCGAAATAATGATTGTTACTGACTTGGTATTTTTTTGTCAATTTTATAATCATTCAGGACTTTCATACAATGTCACGTAAACGGTGATCATTTTCAAAGACAACATTAAGAAATTTAACTGTCACTTCACTTCTTGCTGTAATTACATAAAACTATAGGGTAATCCAATCAGCAATTTCATATCCTATCTCCCATGGTACACATGCTCATAATTGAGCTAAATTAATAATTTGACCTACAAACTAATCGGGGAATCATTGAATCCTTTTATTATTATTATTATTATTATTATTATTATTATTATTATTATTATTATTATTATTATTATTATTATTATTATTATTATTATTATTATTATTATTATTATTATTATTATTATTATTATTATTATTATTACTATTATTATTATTACTATTATTATTACTATTATTATTATTACTATTATTATTATTACTATTATTATTATTACTATTACTATTACTATTATTATTATTATTATTATTATTATTACTATTACTATTATTATTATTATTACTATTATTATTATTATTACTATTATTATTATTATTACTATTATTATTATTATTACTATTATTATTATTATTACTATTATTATTATTATTACTATTATTATTACTATTATTATTACTATTATTATTATTACTATTATTATTATTATTATTATTATTATTATTATTATTATTATTATTATTATTATTATTATTATTATTATTATTATTATTATTATTATTATTATTATTATTATTATTATTATTATTATTATTATTATTAATATTATTATTATTACTATTATTATTATTATTACTATTATTATTATTACTATTATTATTATTATTATTATTACTATTATTATTATTACTATTATTATTATTATTATTATTATTATTATTATTATTATTATTATTATTATTATTATTATTATTATTATTATTATTATTATTATTATTATTATTATTATTATTACTATTATTATTATTATTATTATTATTATTATTACTATTATTATTATTATTATTATTATTATTATTATTATTATTATTATTATTATTATTATTGTTGTTCTTATTATTATTATTATTGTTGTTCTTATTGTTCTTGTTATTGTTGTTCTTATTGTTCTTGTTATTGTTGTTCTTATTGTTATTGTTATTGTTCTTGTTATTGTTGTTCTTATTGTTATTGTTATTGTTCTTGTTATTGTTGTTCTTATTGTTATTGTTATTGTTCTTGTTATTGTTGTTCTTATTGTTATTGTTATTGTTCTTGTTATTGTTGTTCTTATTGTTATTGTTATTGTTCTTGTTATTGTTGTTCTTATTGTTATTGTTATTGTTCTTGTTATTGTTGTTCTTATTGTTATTGTTATTGTTCTTGTTATTGTTGTTCTTATTGTTATTGTTATTGTTCTTGTTATTGTTGTTCTTATTGTTATTGTTATTGTTCTTGTTATTGTTGTTCTTATTGTTATTGTTATTGTTCTTGTTATTGTTGTTCTTATTGTTATTGTTATTGTTCTTGTTATTGTTGTTCTTATTGTTATTGTTATTGTTCTTGTTATTGTTGTTCTTATTGTTATTGTTATTGTTCTTGTTATTGTTGTTCTTATTGTTATTGTTATTGTTCTTGTTATTGTTGTTCTTATTGTTATTGTTATTGTTCTTGTTATTGTTGTTCTTATTGTTATTGTTATTGTTCTTGTTATTGTTGTTCTTATTGTTATTGTTATTGTTCTTGTTATTGTTGTTCTTATTGTTATTGTTATTGTTCTTGTTATTGTTGTTCTTATTGTTATTGTTATTGTTCTTGTTATTGTTGTTCTTATTGTTATTGTTATTGTTCTTGTTATTGTTGTTCTTATTGTTATTGTTATTGTTCTTGTTATTGTTGTTCTTATTGTTATTGTTATTGTTCTTGTTATTGTTGTTCTTATTGTTATTGTTATTGTTCTTGTTATTGTTGTTCTTATTGTTATTGTTATTGTTCTTGTTATTGTTGTTCTTATTGTTATTGTTATTGTTCTTGTTATTGTTGTTCTTATTGTTATTGTTATTGTTCTTGTTATTGTTGTTCTTATTGTTATTGTTATTGTTCTTGTTATTGTTGTTCTTATTGTTATTGTTATTGTTCTTGTTATTGTTGTTCTTATTGTTATTGTTATTGTTCTTGTTATTGTTGTTCTTATTGTTATTGTTATTGTTCTTGTTATTGTTGTTCTTATTGTTATTGTTATTGTTCTTGTTATTGTTGTTCTTATTGTTATTGTTATTGTTCTTGTTATTGTTGTTCTTATTGTTGTTCTTATTGTTATTGTTGTTCTTATTGTTCTTATTGTTCTTATTGTTATTGTTGTTCTTATTGTTCTTATTGTTCTTATTGTTCTTATTGTTGTTCTTATTGTTCTTATTGTTGTTCTTATTGTTCTTCTTATTGTTCTTCTTATTGTTCTTATTGTTGTTCTTATTGTTCTTCTTATTGTTCTTCTTATTGTTCTTATTGTTGTTCTTATTGTTCTTCTTATTGTTCTTCTTATTGTTCTTCTTATTGTTCTTCTTATTGTTCTTCTTATTGTTCTTCTTATTGTTCTTCTTATTGTTCTTCTTATTGTTCTTCTTATTGTTCTTCTTATTGTTCTTCTTATTGTTCTTCTTATTGTTCTTCTTATTGTTCTTCTTATTGTTCTTCTTATTGTTCTTCTTATTGTTCTTCTTATTGTTCTTCTTATTGTTCTTCTTATTGTTCTTCTTATTGTTCTTCTTATTGTTCTTCTTATTGTTCTTCTTATTGTTCTTCTTATTGTTCTTCTTATTGTTCTTCTTATTGTTCTTCTTATTGTTCTTCTTATTGTTCTTGTTCTTATTGTTCTTCTTATTGTTCTTGTTCTTATTGTTCTTCTTATTGTTCTTGTTCTTATTGTTCTTCTTATTGTTCTTGTTCTTATTGTTCTTCTTATTGTTCTTGTTCTTATTGTTCTTCTTCTTATTGTTCTTGTTCTTATTGTTCTTCTTCTTATTGTTCTTCTTCTTATTGTTCTTGTTCTTATTGTTCTTCTTCTTATTGTTCTTCTTCTTATTGTTCTTGTTCTTATTGTTCTTCTTCTTATTGTTCTTATTGTTCTTCTTCTTATTGTTCTTCTTCTTATTGTTCTTCTTCTTATTGTTCTTCTTCTTATTGTTCTTCTTCTTATTGTTCTTGTTCTTATTGTTCTTCTTCTTATTGTTCTTGTTCTTATTGTTCTTCTTCTTATTGTTCTTGTTCTTATTGTTCTTCTTCTTATTGTTCTTCTTCTTATTGTTCTTCTTCTTATTGT